>VXBB01021475.1:304348-340529 GCA_013399915.1 Illadopsis cleaveri
AAAAAAAAAAAAAAAGGAAAAATAACCCACCAACCAACAAGCACCAGAAGCAAGCCGGCAAAATCTGAAGCTGACTTTCCAGGCACGTGGAGGTGAAACTGAGTTAACAGAATGGTCCAGCACTTTTGTTTTTGAGCTCACTAAGGAGAAACTGTTTAACTTGGGCAAAGAACCGCTGGCTGACCTGCAGGAGGGCAGGTGGCCACTATGAATGTAAGACTGAAATCACCAGCGAAAGGGAGAAGTCCAAAGTGCTGGCCACAGCCTTATTTGATAAAGGGGCAGGCCCTCTAATTAAAGAAAAAATTTTAAATAAAAGTAGACACCACTGAACAAGGAATGTACTGAAACGACTTCCTTAGGGATAGAGCTAAGGGAAAAAATAACTTGCACTAAAATACATTTAAATACTTGATTCCATGAGTCAGTTTATTGTAGTTTTTGATTTCTGTAAAATAAGAGAACCTTTTTGTATTTATTATTGAATAAGTGAATGAAGCTATTTTTAAAAAGAAAGTTAGAAGAAAGCCAAGCTGCTGCTGTTACCTGCAGAACTAACAAACTCTGTTACTTTGTATAAAAGTGTAAATATTTTGAGAAAAAAAAATACAGTATAAAAATAGTTATTGACCAAATGCTACCAGACTCTGCAGCAGTTCGGGTGCTTATTCTCAAACGTTGATAGGGATGTTACAATATGATCTCATGTACTCACGGACATGCGATTCCCAGTTCGGAATAACCAAAATCTCAATTTAAAGAGAGGGGGTTTTGTATGTTTAAAGCAGTCTCAACTGTGGTCTTACGAGAATTTTTTTAAGTAAACCTTAAGCCTGGTAAAGGCGTGTATATTACAACTCTGACTTTTGTAGATGTTTGGGTAATTTAGATTAATTTTATTTGTATTATATTGTTGCATCCCTATTTCTTAAGTCAGGTTTTTTTGTGCTTACAATTTGTGATAACTGTGAATAACTGCTAAAACCACCCAAAATAGAGGCTGGACATGGTTTTTATTCTTCAGCAAAAGTAGTCAAGGATTAGGTGACTGTTCAGCCTATGTTAAATCATGTAAACAGCATAGAATGAGTTGGAGCTTCAGTCTGATGTGATAGCCTTCTTAAAAGGAAAACAAGGAAAAAAATTAGGTGTAATGTGCTTGCAGCTGCAGGACTCTGGCAATAGGGTTTTGGAAAATGTAATTTAAAGATGTGTTTGTATGGATTGTTTTTGTTTACATTTCTTTAAAAAAATAAACACTGTTTTGTGTTTGCTTGTAGAAATTTAATCAGCATTTTGAACCAGGTTAGCTTTTTATTTTGTACTTAAAATTCTGGTACTGACACTTCACAGGCTAAATATAAAAAAAATGAAGTTTTTTTTTTGTGTGCACAATTAAAGTGGACTGTAAACTGTTGGTATATTCAGTAATACAGTTCTGAACTTGTAATGTATATGGCATGATGTATTTTTATCTTACAGAATAAATCAATTGTATATATTTTTCTCTTGATAAATAGCTGTATTAAATTGTTTCTTGAATATTTTTCTTCTCTTGTACAATATTCCAACATCCTACCAGTATTTGTCCTACAGTTTTTTCTGTTCTGTATAATAGTATCTAATGTTGGCAAAAAAAATACAAAAACAACACAAAAAAAAGAATTTTTTGAAGTATACAGAGTGTTATGGGTTTTGGAATTTGTGGAAACAGATTTAGAAGATCAGCATTTACGAATAAAAATATTTTACATCTATAAAGTGCATCCTGCTGTTGTCATTTGAGGTGTCTGGTTTCTGCTTCTTCCAGGATCTGTGTCTGCTTCCACCATAGAAAAGTATTTTGCCTTCCCCTTCTCCAGTGCATCCTAAATCTCACAGTGGGTGCTACATCCTCATCTCAGTCCATGAATTTGAACACTGAACACTCTTCCCCAGTCCCCTCCAGTCCGCAGGAGTGAGCAAAGGACTGAGTGGGGTTAAACCTCCAGGTTGCCACTGTGACAGTGCTGGACACCAGAGACATTCCCAGCAAGCTCCCAGCACAGGTCCAGACTGAAAAAAGGCTCCAAGATCTATCACAGAGCAGTGGGAAGCAGCCAGGCCAGAGCTGTTCCCTGGTGTTATTTACATGGTGCAGTTTGGCTGCTGAAGGTTCTGTCTGCTCCTCTGGCAGCCACAGCCACCACCCACTCCAGGAGCCAGCGAGAAGGAGGGACATGACACAGGGGCTTAAAAATCAGTCCCAGGCAGTTTCCTTCTTTACAAATAAATTCTCAGTATGACAGCAGCAAGCTGGGTGCTATGACAGTGCTGACCCTGGGATGAGGCTTTTCCTTCACTGCTTCCTGTTCACCAAAGCCTCCTAGGGCAGCTGGGAGCAGTCGCTCAGATACAGGGCAAAACTGAATTCCTGCTTCCAGCAGGCAGCCCAGCTGGGAACAGGCCCCTGGCCCAGGGCTGGGTGTTCCCAGCAGAGATCTCTCACCCTCACTCAGGTGAGAGCCTGGCTGTGTGGCTGCACCAGATCTGTCTGTGGCCAGGAGCTCCCTGCAGGAACAACTGACACCATCCACAACTCCATCACCTCCATCTGTTCCTGGACACCGGCACCGCTCCCGGTGCCAGCAGCCTCCGACTCTTCCCCACTGGGAGCAAAAGGTCAAAAATTCTCTGTGGCAACCGACTCAGATTGTAAATAAAGCAAGCTGCTGCTCTCCCTGGTTGAGGATTTGTGTTTTCTGGTTTTTTTGCCGTTTTTAAAAAACATAAAGGCAATAGAAGAAAAGGCCAAGCAAGGCTTCTGCACAATGTGGCTCCCACCACCAATGTCACAGAAAAGTGCCACACACAGCTGGGAACAGCTGTGCCAGCACCTGCTGCAGTCAGGGTGAACCAGGCAGGCATAAATGAAGCTGCAGCCCATCCTTTCACCCCAGCAAAGACTGGAACTTCAACACAGCAACCACCCACCCAGGCTGCCATTGCTGTCAGTGAAAGGGTTCACCTGAGATGACACCATGTTCCAGCCCTGCCCTGCAAGCCCTGCCTGACTGCAGGAACTGATGGCAGGATTCCAGGTGCCCCTGAGCAAGGCACAGCACAGGCTCAGCTGACCAAGGGGGCTGGGGTTGGTTTTAGAGGCTCTTGGTGGTAGGAAGGAGCATGACTGGTGCCTGACTTAATTACTCCCATTGTAATGCTTTATCTGGGAGCACTTCAGCCAATTGGTTCTGCTTTTTAAACCCTGGTACCTGGTTTTTCCTGCCAGAGGCTCACTCCCTCCAAGACCAGTGGAGGAGGCAAAGAAGTTGCCCTGTGACCAGGCCACTCTTACCTGTTCCTCTGCATCCTCCTTTTCTCCTCCAGGTGCTGGCCAAACAGAGTCTGGCACAAGCAAATCCCCTCTCTGCAGAAAGATGTGGGTCTGTAATTACTGCAGCATTATCATCATTTGCTTCACACTGCCCAAAAGGTCAGTAAGTGGATGCTGGAGTATTTGTGCAGTTGGAGAGTGTTTCTGCTGCCCAAGTGGAAGGACAAGGCTGTCCTGGCACTCCCGAGATCCGAAGTGCACGTTCCCAGCACAGGGGGTTGCTGTAGTGGGAAACAAGGCCAGCAACGGTGCTAAGAAAAAATACACAGGGTAAGAGCAGCTTTTCCCTTCTGCAGGAGCTTCCACGCACTGGAGAAGCTGAGGCAGGAAATCAAAGAAATACTAAAATAAATTAAAACAGAGAAGTGGAGAAAAAAACCAGAAATTATCTGTCAAGCCTTCCAAGATGTGAGGAAGGGAGAAAGGGAGTGAAAACAAGGGAAGACTCAAATTATCTGAAAATTATTTTGCATCAGTGTCTAAGCTGGTGCTTTCTGGTCCAACAGCTACAAAGAGTAAAGTCCATACAAATTAATAAAAAAATGATACTTTATTTTAAATGCAGCTACTGTCATGAGTCATCAAAATAGACTTTGCAATAGTTACTTTGTTTTAAATATGAGGTGACGAATGACAGCAAAGAACTTAAAACTACGTGAAATGTCCTAAAATTAAAAGAACTAAATTTAAATATTACAAATGACAATTATCAGAAGATGAAAGGGAATAAAAATATTTTCCAGAAAAAGTAAAATAATTTTGGCCAGCAAACCCAATGTAAATTAAATGAGAAATGTAAATTATTGAGATACTGCACATGAAATAGTCAAGGAGGACTCCTTTCTGTCACTGTCATTTAGAAGATCCACAAAACTGAAATCTCACCATTTAAATTACATTGCTCTAATGATTTCTCTTACTTAAAACCAGTCCAATACTCCAGGACCATCCAAGGAATCG
This sequence comes from Illadopsis cleaveri, assembly GCA_013399915.1. Classification (NCBI taxonomy): domain Eukaryota; kingdom Metazoa; phylum Chordata; class Aves; order Passeriformes; family Timaliidae; genus Illadopsis; species Illadopsis cleaveri. Next base: position 308,685 of record VXBB01021475.1, read on the forward strand.
ATGATAAATTTCACTTCCTGCAGTGGGGCTGCTGCTCTCAGTGTGTGACATGGGACCAGTGACCACCTGGACCTTCGCAGGCTCAGCTCCTCAGGGCAGGGCATTTCCAGGTCCTTCCATGGTTTTGCCAGATGTAGCAGCCAAGGGCTCTGCACAAAACCCTCCAGAATGACTTCAGATCGTGGCTGAAGGGGAACCAGGGCTCAGCTGAACTCTCCTCAGCCACCTCTTCACTGTCTCAGCTCTCAAAGTGCCACTGCTGAGGAGGGGACCCGTCGCAGATGGCCACAGCCACGTAACCCTTGTGGCTCAGCGGATCCACCACCTTCAGGCACTGCCCCACCGAGACCTGGTACAGGCGATTGTTTTTCTAGAGCAGACAAAAGATGGGATTGATTTACTAAAACTTCTGTTCTCCATTGTCAAACTGGAGCTGAAAGTGATGCCCAAGGGGAGGGGATGCCCCTTCCTGACAGATGGGCCTTTCAGCAGCCTCCCTGACACTCCAGACCTACAACAGCAGTGGAGTACAGCACACCCCATAACCACATCCAGCCTTTGAAACAAAGGCTCTCATGTCCTCACAGGCCCCTCACAGGGATTTTGTTTACACCACAGTTTTTTGATGAGGTGGAGGGATGATCAAACCCATTCCCCAGCACTCAGCAAAGAGAGAGCCCACAAGGCTGTAGTGGGCAGACACGTCATAGAATCCTAGAATGGTTTGAGTTGGGAGGGACCTTAAAAATCATTTAGGTCAAACTCTCCTGCCACGGGATGGGACATGTTCCACAAGACCAGGTTGCTCCAAGCCCCATACAACTTTGCTATGAACAATTCTAGGGATGGGGCACCCACAGCTTCTCTGAGCAACCTGTTCAGTATCACACCACCCTCACAGCAAAGAACTTCTTCCTAATATCTAACCTGAACTTGCTCTCTGTCAGTTTAAAGCCATTCCCCTTGTCTTATCACTCTGTGCTCACACATGAAGTGCAGATTCTCCACCCCTCCTACAGGCAACACCAACAGCCACACACACCCAATGTCAGTGGCCATTCCCTCACTCTTGTAAAATCCCAGCCTGCAAACACAAGCTGCAGAATCTTCAATAACCTCTGCTCAGCAGAGTTGTTCAGCTCACTATTCCCACTGCCCCCAGCAGCTGTGGCAGTGCTGGTGCAAGTGTCAGACACAAACAACCCCAGGCTCACACAGTATCTGTCTATCTCCACACCATCCTGGGCTGCAACAAGACTTGTGGGACTCCCCTTGGGAACTCGAGCTGCCAACCAGCAGCATGGTATGAACCTGAGACAGGCTGTGCAGAGCTGTGCTGGAAGCACTATTAGCAGGGCTCTCCCTCCCTTTGTTCAACCATGTTGGTGCAACAGACTCCATGTTAGGCTGAGGGCATGTGAGGGGCAGCCTCTAAGTGAATACCCTGGAGATGAATTCCATGTGTGAGCAGAACTGGCTCAGTTTTGTGGAACTGGCCACTCCAGGCTTTAACAATTAAACTAACAAGATCAATTACAGGGCAGAAGCAACTGCTCTGCCCTGTGCTTCTTCAAGCACTAAGCAGGAATCATCACGTGAACTCCTCCTGTCTCCCAGGCTTGCAAACACAAGAAAGCTCTGGAGTGGATTTTGCTGTCTCTGGCATATCCCAGATGAGCCACAGTGCTGTGGGTGGCTGTGACTGGTAGAAGAAAGGCTCAGTGGAGTTGCAGAAACCTTTCTATGTTACAAAGGGCCTGCATGCCCCAGAGCTCAGCAAAAGTCTTATTAAGACTGAAATGCAGCCATCAAAGCCTGTGCAACTTCTGTACAGGATGCCTGAACCATGGGCTGGGCCTGGTACAGTGCAACTGCCTGAGTACATCTGAGGTTTAGTCACAATTAAACTCAACCCTGATGTCCTGTTAGTGCTACTGTCCCTGACTGGGACATTGACTCCAAGTAATGAGCCATATGCCAGCCTCTCCACTCACCCCAAATGTCCACTGCTGAGAGCCACCGGAGCCGTGGCATTTCATGAGACGAGGGGGGTCGGACGAGCGAGTTTCCGAAACGTCCAAGCAAAGCAGATTATTTAAAATCAGCTCATGATCCTCATTGTAAATCCAGACCTGGAGAGAAGACAGAAAAACATTTATTGCAATGTTTCAGGGCAGTTTCCTTGAATCTTTTGTTCACCTACAGAGGAGATGCTTCAACATCTGGATGTCAGAGATGGGCCTTGCAGTGAGTGGTGAGAATGGGATGCAGCCCCTTCCCTGGGGCCCAGCTGCATGAAGCAGGAGTGCACTGGTTCATATTTGCAGCTTCAACTGCAACTGGGTTCCTGAATTTACATGACAGAAGAGTTTCTCTGTGATCACACTGAAAACCACTGTCAGCCCCAACAAGCAGCAAGGGCACACTCAAGCTGTCAGTTTGTCCTCTCCCACATGCTGCTTGAGCAGAGCAGGTATTTTTATTCTTGGCACAGAAATGTGTCAAGGCACCTTCAGTTGCTGCCATTCATGCTCACACCCTGCTGGCATGGAGCAAGGCACATCTGGCACAGCTGGATGTTCAGGGAAGCAGGAACAGCAGCCTGGTCCAGCTGCAGGAGCTGCTGATTCTCCCTCCCTTGTTTAGCTCCTTCAGGCCTGCAAAGACCCGGGCCAAGATCAGATCTGTGGAAGACCTGGAGCTCTCAAAACCAACAGCAAACTCTGAATCCCAAGCCAGAAAGCAAAGAAATTAAGGAACTTGGGCATGTGCACCTCAAAATATGCTGGGTTACAGAGGGGGAGGAGAAAAGAGAAGAAAGTAAATGGAATCTGTAGCCCTGCAGTGCAGGGAAGATCCAGGAACCATCCAAGAGCATCTAACAACAGCTATTCCCAATGCACAGTGCAGCCCTGGCATTCACAGGGCAGCTGGACAGCACTTCGCAGCCCCTGGGGATATAGGGCAAGACAACTCCCTTCCCCCTGACTTGTGAGCCTGTGAATCCTGAGCTGAGCCCCTGATTCCTCTCCCTGAAGTACCTACAGACACACAAAGTTCTTGTGATGTGCTCCTGTTCCAGCCCTGTTCCCAATTCTACCAGCTCAATGCTGCATTTGCCATGCCCACTGTATAAGCAATTTTTTTTTTCCATTAAGTCTGCAAGAGTTTCACAGTCAGAGTATGGAATATCAAACTCCAGGCAGAAAAGTCAGGCACATAAATTTTGCTTTGTCTCTTTTTTTGGCCTGTGAAACTAAAACCAGCCTTCTGGAAGGTGCTGGGATTTGTGACACAGCCTCAGTTGGACAGCATGACTGGAAAGCACACAGGTCATTATCACAGTGACTACCATAACACAAGGAAGGCCTCCTTGGAAGAGGTGCAGGGATCACATTAAAATTTGACCCAACCTCAGATATTTTGTGCCTTCCAAAAGACTCTCTTCTGTTTAAAACCTGTCATTTAAAAAAAGCATGGCAAGATTAAAGAGAGAGGACAGAATGGAGAAATGGCAGAACTTGCCCAAGAGAATTATTATTAGAAGAATAATGATGGAGCCAAATCCAAACAAGAGATGAACTGCTAAGAATGGAGAGAGAAAACTGCAGGAACACAGGGAACAGCTGAGTAATGGCAAAGAACACAAGACTGTGGTTAAATCCAGTGTGATACTTCTCCAGAAAGGCTTACACAAGACAGCTAAAATTAATTTCAAACTAATTATGTGTTTGGTGTAGAAAACAAAGGATAGAAGAAAAATAGGCCTAAATTTGGTTCCATCCAGATTAGAGTATCACTATGAATTTGCAGATTATTAAGAGATTCAAGCACCGGGAAAGCAAAGCCACCCCATGAGGTTTCTTTGTTACACAATTGCAAGCCTTAGCATACTCCAAAAATTATTAACTAATTTTCTGCTGAAGACTGAAAGGATAATGTTCAGCTCTTGTTGCTAAAGGCTGTCAGGAGCAACAGCCCCATAAAGGAAAGAAATTCCTGGCAGACAGCACAGTATCTAAAGTCTATAAGCAGAAAGGTGCCTTCCCAGGATTTATGTCTCATTTCTGAGAGCTCTCTTGTTTTATCAACCTATGTATTTTCTTTAAAAAAAAACCAAAAAACCAAAACAACAACAACAACAAACCACTAATCCCCAAAAACCAAAACAAGTCCAACCATTAAAAAAACTAATCTATTAAAAAAAAAAAAAAAAGCAACAGAGGTGCAGGATATTTGCAACCTGCATGCACTTCCTAACTAGCAGAGTTAGGAGAGCATCACTGTGAGGACTTTGGTTTCTAAGACTGGGATTGTGTCCAGTTCCCACACTCAGGAAAGCAGCATCTTTAACTGCTGTCCCCCAGAGACACATGGCAATGATCTGCTCCAAAGGTCCAGGGAAAGTCACCGGCCATTTTCACTGGTGTCAAACAAAATCAGTGAGATGCAACTAGAGTATAATGAATCATTTCTGTTTTCAAATAAAACCTAAATGGTAGATGTTATGGAAAAATCCCCTCTCCATAATGAAGTTTATCATATTTGTGGTTAAATAAAATATTTAATTTGGTGAATGCTGTAGGATTGGCCTCTTTCTAGCAGCTTTTTCTCCCTGCCTCTCAACACAGGCAACAGGTTCATGAAAGGTGCATGGACACCTTGAGGAAGGTGCACAGCACGTGCTACAGTAGATCTTGTGGACAAAATAAATGGGAGGAGGTCCAAAGTATGAGCTCTGTTAGTTTAAACTTCTTTTACACAGGTGCAGCCTAGGAAGAACTGGAAGTTTAATTCAAACCCCTCAAAATGTAGTTTAAGATATTCACAGATTTAAGACTGAGGCTTCCTAGGACTTCAGTACCTTCATCCATGTGACTCAGACAAATCCCACAGCCCTCTCCTGAATTTCAAAATGATCTTAAACAAGCCAGGAAACATCTGCCTACCCTTTGGCTTTCAGAGATCAGTGGAGTGCAGCAAAAGGCATGGCTGGCCAACTGGCAAAGCTTTGTGGATACACATTTTTTTCTGATCTGCAGATTTCATTAGTACTAAAGAAATTTCATTAGTACTAGAGAAATACACTGAAAATTTTCAGTAAATACAAGACAGCAACTACTGCAGAAACAGCCCTTTGTCTGAAACAAAATCCCTGCCATGACCCATGGATTATTCCAGTACTTCCATCAGTTACAATCTGTTGCTTAGCTTGGCATGGCTACATTATTCTGTCAGACAGTTTGTAAAAGACAAAAATTCATCTTAAGAGCACAAAAAAGCTGCCTCAGCCCTGAGGAGGAGATGTGCCCAGCCATTTGCACCATCACATCCATCTGCAGATACTTCAGCTCCTGTTATTATGGATAGCAATGGCATCACAGCACCAAGCAGCCTGTGACAATCACCACAAACAGCCCAGTGTGGTGGGCTGCAATCATTGTCTGAAGCTATTGCTACTCTGAAAACACAACATCCTCCTGAGGGTCATTGCCAAGCAGATATGTGACCTCTGCTCCACAGCTCAGTGTGTCACTGATGTTTCATGACAAACTTTAGAGGGACCAAAGAATTGTGCCTTCAGTAATTTATGGAAAAGCAGCAAGATTGAATTTGCACATCTTGACACTCCCTCCAGACCTGTGCTGTGTCAGAAAAGCTAACTAATAGCCATGATCTAGGGATTTAAGGAGAGAGATCTTACAGAGGAATTGCACAGGGGAGCAAAACCTTGTTGTTTCTGAGTCTTGAACAGCTTGTAAAGGGCATATTCTTACACTTATTAAGTGCTACAGGAATGTTAACAGGCTTTTTCTGAAGTCCTGTGCTTGAGTACATTTTTTCAAGGTCCAGAGTAAAGATGCCTCTTCTGTCACTTCAAACCTCTGTTCTATAAAATTCCATCATCTCTCCCACTTGTGCTATTTCTAGCAAGATTTTCATTACTTATTCCTAAATTTCTGTTCCGTTCCCAGAATTATCCCAGACTGTTTCTATTACAGTTAATGGAGCATCCTAGTTTTCATTAGAACTTGAAGATATAATTTTTAATATATTTTCTAGATAAGACAACCACTTCCCTTCTTATTTTCTTTCTATAGCAAAAATATGAACTGAATGTCAGTCATGTCAAGCCTGAGAAAACAGGACAATGTGATGTGCTTGACTAATTTTCACCTTTACATAATGATGACCATCTAAGTCAACTACAATGAAAAGGATTGCCCATAATATGCTGATACAATTGAAAGCTACAGAATACCTGTCATTTCTTTTAAATTCAAGTGAAATGAGAATTTGAAATTCCTTAGTAGCCATGAGGGCTAGAGAAAACAAAGCAAGCATAAACCAAAGGCAAAACAGAATTGCTTTTGAGGCCAGTCCCATGACTTTAGAGAGTCTGGTCAGCTCTCACATGCATTCACCAGACCAAACACAGGCTTTTTTCCTAGGACAGAGGCATAAACCAGATAATTCTAGAGCAAAACCAGCTGAAAATGCCAACAAGTTGAAACAGCAGTTAAAATCTTCCTGTAGTCAGGATGTTTCTTGCTATTTTTATGAGTAGAAGCTGCTAAATAAGTGTCATCTTTCTCTACATTGTTCTCACATATGTATGGCAAGATTGTTCAAGAGGTTATGACAGCAAGTTGGCTGAATGCAGTCTTGGGATTTATTAGGAGAACAAAGTAAGTCTAATAGCAGAAAAACAGTGTTGGTTGACATACTTGGTTGGAGAACAAAATCATTGTGAAAGAAGATAGCACAGCCAGTTTTTTTATGAGAACTAATTGCTAAATTTACCACTAGCAAACCAGATTCATGAGAAAAGAAGCCAAAGATCAATAATCAGAGCACAGATTTGTCTTTCTCAGCACCAAAGGGATAACTAAAGTTTGCTCTCCTGGATTAAAAAAAGTCAAAAAAGTTTTGGTATGGAAAACCAACAGAGTTTCTCCTTCAGGTATGTGGCATTTCATTATGAGAAATATTGCAGCAAGGAGAAGGGAAGCATAACTGTGTGGACATCATGCCCAGGCTTTCTCACCCAAAGACAGAATGGCTCAGCTTTGCACTGCAAATGTACAGTCACTTGGTGATGATGATGCCCATCAGTTACTATTACACTTACACAGCCTTTTATTAGCAAGACTTGCTGACTGTCTTACAGCTAATGGAATAGATCAAACAGGAAAACCTCCACTCCCATTCCAGCTTTAATTAATCCACCTTTAACACGGAAACTCACAATTTGGTCACACTGATGATTTCTTAGTGCTCCAGAGGTGAAGGACAAGGATGTACTTGTACTTGCTCCTGTCTGACAGCTGGACCTGAAGGCCATGTGTCAAGAGCCAGCCACACTTATCCAGAAAACTGCGAACACCCCTCTGTCTTCCTCTGTCACACCCAGTTGGTGAGGCCACAAAAAGGCAGAGAAGTCCCATTAGGTGACAAAGCACACAGCATTTTGTTGGGACTATCACAAATTACTCTGCTTCCACTGCTGCAGTTTCCATACCCTGAAAACTGTTGCCCATGTCACAGAGCATCAAGTTAGTCCAGCACAACCCACCTTTACTAAAGCTATGCTGCTTTACATCCCATGCTCCATTTATTCTGTGGCTTTGATTACTTTTCTCTTTAGATCCAACCTAGCTTTTAGAATTGGGTCCCATGGGCTCCTAAATCATAATGTTCTCAGAGTAGGTCTTAGCTATGTAAGCCTTTATGTTATTAGCTGAAGATCTCTCTATCCTGGAGACTTTTTATCCAAGTCCTGAATTTCTGTTACCTGAAAGAAGTGAAACAGCAAAGGCTTCATGTAGTAATACAAAAATTCCCATTAGGTTTTCACATCTATCCCTCATTAATCCCCACATCAGCAATTCACCTGTAGCCAAAGAATCTTCTGAATTCCTTTTATTTAACAACAAATCAATCATTTATCCCAAACTGCAGCCACTCCAGCAGCAGAGGACTGGATGTACAGTACACAAACACCAGCAGGGCAGGAAGGGGCTGCTTTAAATTCCAGTATAAGAAACCAACTGAAAGAGCTGCTACAAATTCTGAAGTGCCAATCAGTGGATCATGAACCCATCAGGAGCCACTTTAGGGCAGCCTTCAGCCAAATACAGAGATTCATGCCATAAAGACAGGAGATTAATAACAATATCCAACACTCAGCATTAGTAGGAGCTCCACAGTGTCCTTGGCCAGCCCCATGGTTTGAGTGACTTTGTAAGCAGCCTGTCTGTTGATGAGATGTCACACCAGGGCACTTTGCCAGCAGGAAAGCTTTGGTCATTTTAAAGACATGAATGGTTATTCAGTGGAATTGGGAATGTCATACCTGGTTCTGATCGTTGTAGTCACACTCCCGAACCACCACCAGGCCTCCTTTCTGACTTGGGTGGCCCTGGGCAACCAGGCATTTGTTGGTTTGGAGGTGATACAGCTACGAAAGGAAAACAGTTTGATAGAGTGAAAAACAGCTCTAGCTCTCAAAGTGTGCTCAAAGCCCCAGATCCCTAGTGTGCTCAAAAAAAACTCAGCCAACCCTTCCAGTAATTAAAAAAAACTTCCCTTTTAAAATACCATTCTGTTTTTCAGATAATTTGGAGAAAAAACTGCATTAAACAGTTCCAATTTACTTTCTAATTACATCAAGATTTCTCTCTCTGTACACAAGAGCCACATCCTGGCTCAGCATATCCTGGCTCTACTCTGTCAAGGTTCTTTGCCCTCTTCACTCTCCACAGAAGTCTGAGACCCCACAAATTCTGCTCAGGAATATTGACTGTGCTGTATAAACTGCATTTTACTACAATTTAGTTTAAACACAAGTCTCCTCCTGCAGCTTCCCTTCATGGAACAGGACCACCTCCCTGAGAAAGGAGAAGGAATTACTGAAATAAAAACAACTTCAGAGATTTATGTTGTTTGCAAATTGATTTTCAAGAGCATTTACATAACTGAAAAGCCACTGTTATCAGCTGTGGTGTTTTACTGATGGATCAGGGAGGAAGAGAACACTTTGCAAACATCCAAATGCTGTTTTTGCTCTAATGCCCTACCTAGGCTCTGATTTAGGGGAATGGTGTATTAGAGACTGAATTCAGCTCAGAAGCCTGTCCTGTGATGCAGAACTGTAAGCACTTACCATCAAGGCAAACAAGGAAGCTCTGAGCAAGCTGGCAATCTCTCCTGATCTGAACAATGATGCCCACCTTAAGAGACATCCAAGACATTTTCTGCTGCACAAAGTTTAGGGTGCTCTATTTCAAGAATCAAAAAATCATTAAGATCTTGATGTATCCCCACAGAGGTACTCAGGGAGACAAAACACCTCTAATTGTGGCTTTGAATTACACACATGTTGGTCAGCAGACAACTTCTTTCCAGCCTGATCATTTTTCTTCCCCTGACATGGTGGGGATCAGGCTCTTCAGGCAGCAAACACTGCCTGCACACTACAAGCTGAGAGATGGCAGGGCCTCAGATCTGGCACCCACATTAAAAATACTTATTTCCAATCTGGAGCTGGATGTAGAGGAAAAAAAAGAATTTACTGTCCTGAACTCCAGGCCAGGCTGATTAACTAGCCAGCTGAACTCTATTATGAAGACATCTATAGCTGTCTTGGCATTGCTATTGACTCTACAAATTTTTAGAAACCAAAATACACTTCCAATAATAAAAGGAACAAATTGCTCAGACACATGATAGCAACAATTAGCACAAATACCAAACAATGTTTTTCACTAAACACCATTTCTGGAAATAGCTGTCCCAAGGGACATCAACAATCACCTTGAGTGCACCATGTTTCTCCTGTTCCCCACACACACCTAAAACAAATTACACAAAACATTCCAAGTAACATTTCCTCACACCCCAGATCCAGCACAGATCTCATTTTCACCATTCCTCACTCAACAGAAGGCTTTTAAACCATAGAGTACGTGAGTTTTGTATGATTTTTGTCCTTTTTTTAATTGGCCGTGATGGCCAGCATTGGATAACACTGGTAACAGCTGCAACCATTTGTGATCATTACATTTCTTCCCAGCTGTCAAACCAGCACTTATCTGTGGCCCAATTAGTTTTTGAGAATAAACTGAGATTTGGAGCGATTCCTCCCAAATCCTAAAGAGTCTGGCACGCAGTGGTGACATTGGCTGATCATTCTGTTCCTTGCAGGCATCTGGAAATAGTTTATACGACCATCAGAGCCAAAGCTGACTCTCTCATACAATGCTGGGTATAATTCTTGAACCCCAGAGAACCAAGCCAAGGAACTTAATTTTTCTGCTTCTTTTCCCAATTTCTTAAGGGGTGCACAAAGTTTTTCTCAAAATTAAACCATGGTAAATAACTGCTGGGAAGATTTAGCCTTAAGTGTTGCTGAGATATTCAGATTCCTCAAGTAGCTCTCTCCAACATCAACAATTCCTCAGTTAAATTTCTGTCTGAATGAAAGCAGAAAGCAATTACATTTTAAAAAGGAGAAAAAAAGGTCTGACTAGGGGAGTAATAGCATCCAACAACGAGGGGAATGAGCCCATTGTATCAGTTTTATTCAAGGAAACCACATCACTAACTTCACAGCTTGGCAGGAATATTCCTATAAAAATACTGCACAAATTGAGGATTCCCAGACAGCTGCTTCCAAGGAAATAGACCTGATGGTGTCAACAGGTCCTGCATGAACACAAGTCCTCCTGGCTCATTTCTTGCAGAACCAGCAAATGTCAGTAGCTACTGCAGCCTGTGTCCCCTGTGGGGACATCACTACTAAATGCTTCCAACTATTGAGCTGAAAGAGAACCTGCTATCCATAATCTCTGTGCACATGAAGCAGTTTATTCCAGAGTATTCTCTTCCACAGAGGAGATATTGAGAAAGTTGTCTGGGTTTGAAATTATCCATTATTTTTGGGAAGCATAAAAAGCACACATCAAGTGAATCTGACTCTGGAAAGAGCAGATGCAACTGTCTGGTGACTCTGCCTGCATACAAACCCATAAGCAAAGGTGTCAGAGGTAAGGCATGAATTTAATAATGATTTTCTTCATGAATACACATAAAAAATTCTCTCTTCATTTCTACTTTGAAGACAAAAAGAGAGGAGAAAAACTCCCTTTTTTGTTCATTAGCTAACAGCCAAGACTAGAAAAGCCACCATCGGCCTCGGATGCAAATGTCCACCTTTGCAGAAAATTACCCAGAAAAAGCAATGAGTCTGGAAACTAATTGGAAATTAATTACACTGTACCCTTATCATAAACCAACAGAGCGTGAATATTTGAGGCCAAATCTCTCTCTATCCAAATCCATCTTCAAAACCAACAGCCATGAAAACACATTCTAAAGACAGCAAAACTTCCTAACTCAGAACTTCCAGGTACGGAAGTTGGAACAGTATCTAGTCTAAGGATGACCTGAAATATAGGTCAGACTGGAATTGATCTGACAAAAATCCTGTTATTTTCAAAACAGCTTGTTGCAAAACTTATGGACACAGACAATTTTTGTTGTAATTGAGCAAATCTTTAAGAAGAAAAGTCTCATAATAATTAACACACCAGAATTCTATATTTTTAAGTTTCTCTTACCCTTCCACGCTGGATTATTTTTGGTCGTTTCTGTGCTCTATTTATAAAAACTGGCTGTGGAGCTTTGGCATTGGGCCCAGATATTTGCATCTCAGGATAGATGTTATCTAAATACCACTTAAATGACTTGCAGTTCAATCTCTTCCTCAGTTCTACACGGTCGGTGATATTTCCATAGCTCCTCATCCTCAGCTCAGGTCTCAAAGCAAAATACTGCTCCTGTATTTAATAGAAACAGGTTGGAGAAAAGGGGAGAAGAATTTCAGATTACTGATTCCCAATTTCTTCCTGTTTCCAGAACTCCCAAAATTTCATTTCACTTTGCTAGTGCTTTCAACCAGTAGGTTTGAAACTGGCAGTAGGAAATTGCAATGCTTGGATTGTCACAGGAAGCGAGATTTAATCTTGCCTAACTCTGAGCTCATCTTTCTAACTGAGGGGGTTTTTTGATTAAGACAATTCTTGGGTACAAATTTGCTGATCTTTTTTAGATGCAAACTTGAGGAAGAAACAAATCAGCCCCTGACTTTATTCCATTGGCAATACAGGCTAAAATTAGTAAGTAAAAAACAGATGCATGTATCATCAGCAGCCTCATCTGACAAAAGTTTCTTGAAATTATTTTGTTTGTTCAATGGATTGTTTTCATTGTTGTGGGATTCCAGTTTGTTTTGTCTTGAACAGTTTTCAGCCTTACAAATTTACAAATGATCAGGGTAAAACCATTCCAGAATAGACCTATAAATGGGACTAATATCATGACGTTCAGTGGGACCACACCTTTTTCATGTGAATAATCAGAACTGTCACTGGGATTCCTGGGAAGCCCAGCCCTTTCCATTCATCAGCATCATCTCCAAAAAGGCTCCCACAATGCTGGTTTTTTCACATTCTATGTTATGATGATACTCAGAATCTTACAGGTTAGGTGAAGACAGATTAAGATTCCAAGCCAATCTCATGTGCTGTTTGACTCCCATGCAGAGACAGTGGGGACAAACAGGAACTCATGAATGTACAACATGGCACGAATACTATTGCTAAAATTAGAAAAAAAATCCCCTTTTAGCATTTAATTCCAGGTAGATTTACAGAGCCCACAGAAAAGGCACTGTATTTGCACATTGATTTGTTTACTAGGTACCATTTAGAATTCAGTTTTCAGGGCACTGAACTATGGTGTTTTGCTGGATTCATCTCTAGGAGATATCTGGAATCCATCCACCATGATGTGGTTCTGACAGTTTTCAATTATTTCCTGCTGATACTCAGATGACAGACAGCATCACCTCTGGACAAGTTACACATCTCTCCTCATCAGATCTTTGAGCATTTGGATGTGCTTGATGTATCACTGCTATTTTAACAGCAAAGGAAGGAGAAGTGTGTACTTGGTATACATTGGACTGTTGGCCAGCTCTAAGGAAGTTTGGAGACAGACTCGACATCACAATCTGGTCTACTTCAAAAAGTAGCTCTGCTATTCCAATTTCCTCTTTCCTGGTTGAAGTTCAAATGTTGGTATCCTACCTTTCATGTGTTATTTATGTGTTTATGTTATTCATGTGTTACTTTGCATTTTGCTTTTGACAGTTATGAAAATTTTGCTGAATCATTTCCCTTATGCCATTTCATTTATTAAATACTGATATTTACTCCTTTAAGTCTTATCTTTGTGCTGTGCATTGTTAGATTGCTTTGGTAAATTATACTGGCCCTAAATATTTGCATTATTCTTATAAAAACAAAAATATTTCCAAGCTTGTCTTCCATACATTCTCTGGCAGCTATCAGAGAATCAGACCAGAAAGAGCTGGAAAAGCTCTGGACACAAATCTGTGATAAGAGACTGCTAGAATCAGCAGTTCAAGTGCTTGCTGGATAAAGCAGTTCAGCTGGAAATTATAACAAAGAATCAAGTCCAAGCTTCAGAGAAAGCCATCATTAATCACAAAACAACTGCCCAGACATTGGTAAAAGGGAAAGTGACAGATCAGGACTACCAAAGCATTACAGAGATGGAGAATGGAGATAAAAATTAATGGCCTCTAATAGGTTCCTCGAACTGAAGATCAAGATAAAAGGTGGAGAATGAAACATAAACCTCTAAAGAATATAAAATTAGTAAAATATGTCTTGTATAGAAATTGTAGAGACCACAGGAGCTGAGCACACAGCAAATCCTGTGGTCTCAGAGGGTAAAATGTCATTAAGTATCTCAGAGATGAGGGACTCAGAAACACCTGATCTAGGTTGAAAAGCATCAGTATCAAGATCTGAAGACAAGGAAGGAATACACTTGCTCTTGAATCCAGAAGTTAATCCTGATTGCTCTTCCAGGGCAAGACAGATGAAGAAGCAGATTGCTAATTAAAACAGAAAACATACAAGCAGCCAAAAAAATCCCTGTCTCACCAACATGGAAACAACCTGAAGGCACAGTACACGGCTGCCACGTAGTACTGATTTGGACACGAAGCAATGCAGAGCTTACAAAAGCTCATCCATCACTTTTACTTCACTAAAAAGGCATAAAACTCAATCTCCTGCAGGCAGTAAAGTAACAAGGAGGAGACTTGAGCACTAAAAAGCCAAATGACAATTCTACAGAATTTAGGAATTCCTGTCAGAACTAATATTCAGAGTTCAAACTATAGGAGGAAAACCCCATAGAGGTGTAACAGATCCCACTGTGACACAGTTCTTTGACAAACAAGCCAGTTAATAACCATTTAATAACCTTATTTCATGACCTAGGACTGTCTCTTACCTTGTATTCATCCATCCACACATGTGCCAGCCTCAGTGAGTTATGAGCCATAGTGTCCTGTCCCCCAGGTGAGCCATAGGGACGCCTCTTACGGAAAATGTGTCCCACCCTGGAGCAGGGGATGATCAGAAGTCTGCCACCACACATCCAAATCTGGCCATAAAAACATAGAACATGTTCAGATTGCTCACTCATTGTTCAGACTGCTCACTCATTTCTCCCCTTCTTCAAGGGATACCTTGGTAGAGTTATCCATTATGCAGGATTAGGGGTCAGCAATGTTGGCCTTCATGTCATGTTTTCTGACAAATTAGATTTTTAGATCTCCATGTTACAAAAGATTATTTTTCTCATACGACCACACTTTCCACAAAACACATCATGGCTTTCAAGAGACAAACAGAAAATTTTCTAAAATACTTTGCTCTAATAACCTATCAGAAGAGACTGGGATATATGGGATAGAACTCATCCTGCAGATTAAGTTACTTAAATTCATTTACCTGCATGAAAATTGTCCACAAATCTGTGACAGATAAGGACCAGTCTTTATCATCAAGGGAGCCTGGAGACCTTTCAGCTAAGTGTGGAAGCTTATTGGACAGAGCTGTTTGTTTCTGTTAAGATAGGGGAACTCAGAAACACTGTTCCCATTCAGATGCTACATTTAGGAGTCTTTATCTGTGGCACCAGGGATATACATTTTATTTACACTCCACTACCATTTCCTTTTTTAAAATTTCTTTTTTAACTTCATCTTCCAGCGAATTACCAGCACTGGCCCTTTCCTGGACTAATATGTTCTCCAGTCCCAGAAAATCTTCCCACATTAGCAGTTTATAATCAAGTCACTTTTAAAACTCACTCTAGACAAGATAAAGACTCAACCCTCCCCCAGAGAGACAGGGACTTTCAGAAGCTCTAAATTCTCTGAATGTGCTCCAGTTTTTCAAAGCTCTTTTTACTGAAACTGTGTATTACAAGATAACAGTAATAATCTCCTCACACTCCACACACTTCTACTCAGATACCTAATGATTACATTTATACTGAGAATTGCAAGATTTTATTTATTAGTACACACTCCTTTCAAGTCACTCAAATGTATGAAATTCCAGTTCTTATTTTTGAACTCTAATCTTGATTTCTCTAATTGAATGATTCTCTAAAGTTTTGGGAGTTGTGTGTCTAGTTTTAGGTTTGGTTTTTTAATACTAATGTCACATTTTAATCCCCTTTTCATATCTGTCATGATAGCATATCATTTTCAGGCAGACTCTTGTCAAACCTGTTGACAAATGCCCTTTACAAAAGTAAAGAGATAAGCATGACATGAAGCACAGTTAAGTTGTTTTTCTTTCAGTGGAGTGACAGGGAAGAAGAGAGAAAATATAGGAGGCACAATGCAGCACCATTTTCAGATTGAAATGAATGGCATTTTGAATATGATTTTCTCATTATTTTTCCAACCCAGATGATTCCTCTACATGACTCTCAATTTAGTTCCAGAAAACTTTACATTTCCAGGTCCTCAAAAAGGAGGCTGAACTGTTTAAGGAAATACACTAAGCTTACATCTTAGCAATACTGCTGTGAGCCACACATCTCGAATCAACCTGTGAAATTCATTAAATACTGCTCATAAACTAATTTCAAAAAGTTGCATAATTCTTCTTTTCCTATGCATCTTCACAGCTACAATGAAAAGCTCCACCACCAAAGCAAGAAAAAGCCACAAACATTCAACTCCAGAGCTGTAAATTCTCTGATTACCCGAAAAGATATTTCCAGGTTTTCCCCTCCCCAGATGTCCATGCCACTGTCGTACTGCCCGAGCTCGTTGAAGTACTCACGATCCATGGCAAACAGCCCTCCAGCCATGGTGGGGGACCTACAAAGGTACAAGGAAAGAAGTTCATTTGCTTTTAGAGAGAGAGAAAAAACCCACACAGTCATTTTTGCTGAATCTGCTGGTCTCAAAGTCCAAATATATAAACTGACATAACACAATTTAAATCCTTCATTCACTTAGACATGAGTTCTAGTCTGAAAACATTTTCAAAAGCAGAACTGTAAGTGATATTTGTCATCTTCCATTGTTCCAATACCTATAAATCATATTTCTTTACCTGATAAACTTGAGGAAAAGGGATAGGACAGAGAAAGAGGAACAAAAAATGCCAGAGGCAGCTTTGTTTCATCACTGACTCAATTATCAGTTTACTGGCAAGTTATTTACAGTTTGTGTATTTATACAGATGGTCCCTCTGGCATTTCCCAGTTTTTCACCTTGCCTGTATGTTACTAGAATGTGTTCTATTCTGTAAAAATCTGCATATGGTCCACACTGTTCAGTCTCTAGATTGAATTCCTACTGTATCACAACACTGGAATATGTGGATTATTCAAGAGTATAACAGAGTAAAAACACTACATAAAAAAACATGGTATGATAGTCAGAAGATCCAATGGGCTGGAAAAAGGCTTTTTCCCATCCTTGCAAATAAATCCCTGTGATGAAACTAAGTCTAGGTCAAGATTTCATTGCTTCTTCTCTCACAAATTTCTACTACACTTTCTGTCACCTTAAAAACTGGGTTGAAAGGTTGCTCTCAGTTTTTCCACTCTGACACCAAAATATTTCACTGTGGAAAGTCTCTAAAATGCAACACTTTCTGTAGGATGGAAAGCCATTTTCAAGGTTCAACAGCAATCTAGGCTTCTTTTTTAAAGGAGGCAGAGACCTTTAGGTAGGAAAAATCATTCATACTCAGAAAAGGTAATCTTTTCAGATTATTACACTTGCTTTAACTATAAAGTTCTCTGTCTTTTTAGCATAGGAATTTTTCATAAATGTGAGCTGCAGGAACACAAAAACAGTGTTGAACACAGCAACAGCTAAGCTTCAGCCACTGACCAAATCAAATGTGAGAATAGCTCCTAACAGAATAAGGATTTTAACACTCAGTGCTGATTCCCCAATCACATTTTTTTCAGTCTGTCCTTTCCTTCCAGGTTCAGAAACTGCCACTCTCCAAAGCCAATGAAACTGTTAAATAACTTTATAATTTTCCTGGCTTCTCAGAGAAAATCTTGGAATGGGGAGACATGGGAAGGCCAACTGCAGACCTGTCAGATGACAGCAGAGAACCTTGTGCTGGAACTGTTTGTGACAGCAGAAATGCTCTTCATTTACAGTCCAAGAAAAGAGAATGAGAGAGAAATGAAAACACACCCAATTTCTGATTCACTTGTCAAATCTTATCCACAAGGAGTCAGTTTGTAAGAAAGGGGAAGTTCCTCCACCTGACAAACCTGAATTCTGTACTGAGATTGATACCCGCAACTAGAAAAAGCACAGTGAGCTTCTTGCCTTTGCTGTAGCAGCTCTGGTTCTTTTCATGAAGGGATTCACTTGGGACAGTTCTGTTCTTGTGTCTGAACTATACATGTCTGTTCCTAATAAAAGGTGCCTGCTGACACCATTTTACATCAGCTACACATCCACTAGAACCAGATATTGCCAGTTCTGTACAGATCACACAGCCATCAATGGTTAAAAGATAAGGAAGGTAACTTTCAAGTCCCAGTATGTTGAGCTTCACAGAGACCTTTGTTTCAAAACAACTCTCAAAAGCCAGAAAAAAAAAATTCCTACTACCACAAACAGATCTTCCCAATCTAGTAATTCTTTAGTATTTCATCACAGAAATTATATAGTTTGTATTAGTGGGATATGCAGGCTACTCCTAGAACAAAGGCAGTATCAAAATTATCATAAAGCCAAGCACATCAACAGACTGGAGACAAACATCAATGCATAGCTGAAAAGTGAAATTATTGGATAGATTTAATGCAGACTACCATAAGCTCCCTCAGAATTTTGTCTTCAGCAAAAGCTGCTATTGTATAAGCATTGTCTAGAAGTGTGCTTTCTTGACCTAATAAAACAGATACATCTAATTCATGATCAAATGCAAGAAATTAAAGTGAAATAGTTTTGGTTACTATTCTCTATTTCTAAATGAAATAAACAAGTCAGATATTTGACAGGTTAGGTACCTGCTCCTAAACCTGCACAGCCAGAGAACACTCCCTGTTGCTCAAGAAGTGCTCCTGACCATCCCTGTGTGACACAGAGCTTCTCCCACAGAGCAGGAAGCTTACTTGATTGGAGCAGTGGCTCCCTCGGGTCCTTCCAGTTCTGCCAGAGGAACGAGATCCCATTTGAAGTGCAGGCCCCAGTTGAAGCCGCCCCGCACGACGGGGGAGGGGCTGTAGCTGAGGGTGTCGGCGCTGATGATGTCGATCACGGGGCACACCACGGTCCTGCGATCCTCCCTGATGGGCGTCAGCAGAGGCTGCAGCCACATCTCATTCACCTCACAGTGACTGTCCAGGAACACCAGCACCTTCCCTGCAGGGCACACACAACAAAGATCCACGGTGCCATGAGCACAAACGTGCAACTCGGTGCAAACACTCGTTAGACAAAGCAATACTTGGCCATTGCCATGGAGATTTCCTGCCACAGCCAGTAAGAACAGTTTGATCTGACACACCCTCATGCTCACTTGATCTAAAAAGGCACCAGCATCTTTATGGCACAACGTAAAATGTATGTAACACTAGAATAACATGGAAGAGATGGGAAACAGCTTTAAAGAAAACAACATTGGAGTATGCAAATATAACAAGTCACCCCACAGGCAGTATTTGACTGGGCATGGGGATGGAACTCCTGCAGTTCAGAGAAGCAAAAAAACTACTTAAAATTGCACTAACTGAAATGAATTTTAGCACAGCTTGGAAAGTGCAAGCACAATCTTCTCTCTGGATTATACAGTGCTAATGAGTAAACACCAATTAAGAGACTTATCTCCCACTCAAAATTATTTAAGAAAATAGCACACACTTTCTCAGATGCCAGAGAATTTAACTGAAAGCACATTCTGGTAAATGCTGTTTATAAAGCACCAAATATTGGTTTTCCCAATTAACACTCACTGCAAGAGAAGAGCTTATTAAAAAAATTGCTATTAGATTTGAGCACTAAAAACAAAATTAATGTACCTTAAAAGGGAGCAGATTTCATTTTAGAGCAAAAGTTTGCACATAAAGCATGCAAAAAATATTCTGCAACTACCATATCTCGACCACATGGAGGTGCTCCTGAGACAACATTCTTACAGGGCAAGAATAGGAAAAACTCAACATTGTCTCACTAACACTGCAGTCATTGTTTGAGATACAGTGTGCAAGGGAAGCTTTGGGATGATGATAACTTGTCTTTGTAACTTTCAATAAAATTAGTTACTTTTTCAGAGCACTGTACAGGTTTTGTTTCATAATTTCACTTACCCACTCTAAAAAAGTATCTAATTTTACTGAAAGCAAATGTCTCCAGGAAAAAAAAAAAAAAAGAAAAGAATCAACAGCTGAGACGCTCAAAGTGTCTCAAGGTTTAAAAACCACTCATATTTGGATACAAATTTGCAGTAATCATTTGAGATAATGCAGAGGAAGAAAGATTTGGGATAATGCTAAATTGTACAGCTTAGAGTGTGGCAGGACATGCAGAGCCCCTTCAGGGGGCTAAAGTAATCACAGGTCAAACATCCAACATCTGAAAAGCTGCACTACAAAAAGAGAAGTCACTCAATCAACTTATTGTCAAAGTATGCAAGGAAAAGAGAAAAAAGCAAGTGTACCTGTGGCATGGGAGGCTCCAACCATTCTTCCTCTGATCAAGCCTTCCCTCTTCTCATTTCTTACCAATTTTGTGGTTTTGGGAAGCTGAGTTTTAACATATTCACTCAAGTCTTTTTTCAAGTCAGCTGAAAAAAGGAAAACACAAGTTCAACAACAGAACAGAAATTCTGAAAGCCCTGTTTAAAATCTCAAGGCATGTAATTCAAAATTGGCCAAAATCTTGATCAAAACAGCAGAGCTTCAAACCAAGAGTATCATGAGGATAGTCAGGCATCCCACATCCTACACTTCCCCTCCAATGCCTTTAGTACATTACTCAAGTTAAGTGGAACTACTAGACTCAAAAAAAATTGCTGTTCAAATAAAAACACTTCCAAATTCTCTTGGTGATTGGCATTTGCAACAGATGCAATAATAAACATTTCATGCAGACAAATGATTTAAATTACTACTGGTTTTTTTCCACACATGAAAACAAATGCTGACAGGTTTCAGAAGAAGCAGGAAGAGACCTCATATTACCTGTGCCTGCTTAACTGGCAGAACAACAGATACCAAGTACAACTCACTCACAGCTGGTTGCTTTTCTAAAACCCAAAAGGATCAAAGATTCTGCTGGCAAGCCTGTGCTTTTGAAGGAGTGCAGAGTTCACTGGAGTCTATGGGCACTACTGTAACTTGGCTAACATCAATGGCAATTTTTAGAGTAATAATACTTCTTTCACCCAAGGTCAGTGGTTTCTAACATTAAAGCAGAACTACTGAAGAGAAGATGGAGACATGAAGACTGAAGTAATGGAAAAGCATAAGTTAATAAGGTTATGGAGAAATAAAGAGGAATATAAAATGAGAAAGAAAAACAAAAACTCAACTGAGACTTCATAGAGAACCTTGGTGTAGAGAGGCAGACAAGACTTTTGTCAGAGGATATGCCAAAATAAACATTATTCTGATGAATGTCAGCTCAAACATTAAAGTTGCTGTTAACAAGATTAAATGCCAGTGGAATATATGTGGAAGTCAGAGCTGTAACCTTAAGGAAGAATAAGAACTTCCAGGCAGGAGATTCCCAGATGCAATTCCAAATGTTAAGATCTCAGCCTTTGCACTGCAAGGAAACGTGGTGGATCAGAAATGAGAAGCTAACACACAGCAAGTATGATGCTAGAGAATACTCCAGGACAAAGGAAACTCTCTGGAGAGATACAGACAATTCATTTGGGTCACAGGAATTCTCTCCTCTGGTCTGGAATGATGACATCATATGCCAGAGACAGAAGAGAAGATGTTTTCAGAGAAAATCTCCTAGGAAAAATGATTAAATTATCTCTATAGTGCCACCCAAATGAGATACCCAAACATGCAGGGCACATTTGCAAACCTAAAATAAAATAGTGTTTGAGTCATTCTTCACCTGATTCATTATAGCAAGAGAAGAACAGTGTACAGCTGCAGAAACAAAGGGCCACCACAAAGCAGAAAAGCTCAGTTATCAAATTCAACTCTTACAGCAGATGAGGCAAAAAAACGAGGGAAGAGTTTCACATCTGCAAACTTCTGAAAAGATTAGGAAAAAAAAAAAAAAAAGGAAAATATGTCACATCCACACTAGGAGCTAAACCAGGTCCACAACATCAACTTGAGCAGTAGAATGTAAGGGCCAGTAAACTCTTGACCCACACAAAATGGCATTCTGCTGGCAACTGGGTCCATAGCACAGATCATTCCTAACAGGCAGCTTTGTCTCAGACACATTTTGCGATTTTTGCTGTTGATGGGGTTTTGTGAGCTGCCCTCATGTCCACTGGGAACACTGATTACTTCTAATATAACCCAAAAAATTGCTTCAGTCCAGCATGTCTGAGAAATTTTGCTCCTAAGAGAGAATTGCACCCTTTTAGCCAAAATTATTTTAGGCATTACCTTCTTCCATTTCTACACAACAAAGGCAAAACGGGCCCCAGGATGGGAGTCTGGAGTGTTATTATTTTGAACTATTCTAAAGTACTGAGTTGGAGACAATTGGCTCCTTTTCTATTCTTCAATCTAATCTCTCCTTCTACACAGAAGGATGCCTCCAGTAACAGCCTTCAAAATACATCCTCAGGCTTTTCCATAACAGGTTAAGGCTAAATCAGGGAGAAAGAGGTTATACCAGAAAAAGAAATCCTGCCTTTCAGGGAATGGAAAAAAATACAATAGTGGGATTGACTGAGCCATGGCAATGCCTGCTTAGCTAGTAAAACTGTTGATGATTGAGTCCAAGAAGATTTTTGAGGCAAAACTAGGTGCAAAGGTCCAAGGTTTGCACAACAGCACTGATGTGTAGCACAGCTCTCATATTTGCAGGTGAAGAACTAGAGAGAGTTTCATCTAGAACACTACTTCAGAAAACAGGCAACGGAAGAAAAATTAATATTTAATTAAAAAACAAAACAAAGAGGTGTAACAATCAAGCAATCTGCCTGAGCTCATGATATCCATAGCACAGCTAAAGTTTTTATCCACTTCCTCAGTTCCCAAACCATCCCCAGTCCCCACCTTTCTTCTGCTGTAAGAATCCATCCATTAAAATTAAGCAGCAGCAAAAACATAGTATCATTAGCAACAAGAGCAGTAATTCTGTGTAAACAATACCTCCTCCTGCCTTTGGCTTCAGAACAAGTTCATTTGAAGTCAAAAATAGCTACTTGAATGTTTTGAACTTAATTTGGTTCAAATTCACTAATTGCTTCACTTTAACAACAGACCAGAAGAGTAATGGTATTACTGCCTCAACACAGGCATCAATCAAATGCATCCTCACATTCAAAAGACTGAGTTTTGAAGTAAGGAAAGCTCTGAATACAAAACAAATTGCACAAGACACTTTATAGCAAGACATATGCTCCCAAAACACTAAACAAAACAAGCTTTTAAATACTACACATTCTTATCAGCAAGGAGCAGTGTTTGATCTTTGTTCTCACTTGTATCTCGACATTTGATCTGACCTCAGAGAAATCAACTTCCAGCATAACAAGAGAATGCCATTCTAGAGCAGACACATCTAATTAGTCTCTTGGAGCAAATGAGACCTTAAACCAGAAACCAAACAATGAGACCAAGGAAGCTATAATTACACATATTAAATAAAAATACAATCTAAAAATCATTTTTAAAATGCAAAAAGTTGTGGACTTGTACAGAGGCAAGCAGGGAACTTGCAGAGGCCTGCTGGCAAGAACTGCAATGCTAACACATTCCTCAACAGGCATTTGGCTTTTGAAGGGCCAAAATGAAAGGCTTTTGGAGGGCCATGCTTGAATTGGGTGTCTGTTTTTGCCTTGACTGTCAATCGAGAGAAAAGGCAGCAATCCTTCAACAGGAGCGAAGCAACTCTGCAGGGTTTACCCCTCCAGGGCCCCTCCATGCCGGCTGGAGCACAGGCTGCTCCCAGAGCCAGGACAGCCGCTCCCGGCGTGGCCACAAGAGGCTGTTGGAGAGCCACGCTGGGCCCCGGCCCCGGCACGCTGCCGGCCCGAAATGGTGAGCAGGTACAAAACGGGGCACTGTTTCCATCGTGCCACAGCAACCCATCGGTGACGCTGCAGCCGGGAGTGTCTGTGTGCCTCCAGCTCCTTTCAGATGCATTCACAGCGAGTAGTGGCCTCTCTGACATCTGCTCTGAGCACCTGAGCTGCCCAAACAAGGAACTACTAAGAAAACCCTGACTATAAACAACGGCTTCATGATCCCCACTGATCAGTGTGTGCAAGATGTGAGATAAGAGTGGAGCACCTCCCCTGTGAGGGCAGGGGAAAGCTGGGGCTGTCCAGTCTGGTGAAGAAAAGGTTGTGTGGAGACCTCATTGCAACCTTCCTGTATCTGAAGGAACCCTGCAGGGAAGCTGAAGAGGGGACTCACCAGGAACTGTAGAGACAAGGTAAGGAGTAATGAGTACAAATTGAACGAGGGAAAATTAAGGTTAGATATCAGGAAGAAATTCTTTACTGTGAGGGTTGTGAGACACTGAAATGGGTTGCCCAGGGAAGCTGTGGATGCCCCATCCCTGGAAGCATTCAAGGCCACGTCGAATAGAGTCTTGAGCAACCTGGTCTAGTGGGAAGTGTCCCTGCCAATGGCAGCAGGAGTTAGGACTAGATGATCTTTAAGGTCCCTTCCAGCCCCCTAACATTCTTTCTATGATTATTAGCTTCAAAACCTGATTTTGAATGTTAAAGCCTGTATGATACACAGCTCATCAGTAAAGTGATACCAGTGGCAAAGAGGATATCGCCCTGGGCATCTCTGGACACCACACATCTGTACTGGCTGGCACACTGGTGATGGGCTGCAGTACAAACTACTTTTGCATCATGACTTCCACAATTGATTTTGACCAGTCAGTAAAGCACAGGCAGGTCCAGAAGTGCAATATTCCTGAAAGGGCCTCTCACCCAGTTCACTGTTGTCATCCACCAGAATGATCTCGTGCAGGAGCTGTGCGGGGGTGCGGTCCAGGACGCTGTGCACCGTGCGCAGCAGGGCCGACAGCGCCTCGTTGTAGAAACAAATCACCACGCTGGCAGAGGGCAGATCAGCAGGGTAGGACTTCTCTCTGCATCTGCAAACAGGAACAGAGCCTTTGTCACTATTTACAGAGGGGTTTCCATAGAGCTGGGTCACTGTGAAACTTCATAAATAACAAGCAAACATTTAATGTGTAACCCTTAGGAGGAACCCCTAACGTGAGCATAATGAGCCCAGACGTGTAACAGCTATAGGAGGACTCAGCACAGTAAATTACATTCCACATAATACAGACTCATAGTTAACACTGCTGCTTGTTAGAAAACAGAGGGTATCATAGACTGAGGTGGGAATAAGAACCAGAGATCCTCAAGACAGAGAACCGAAGTTAGTGAGGGCTTGTTCCAGTCGTCAAAACACAGTCTAGTACCCTCAGGTAGCTCAGACAGTTCAAATATGACATGAGGCCCACAAAAACACCACAGCTTTACTGGCCAGCTGCTGGAGACAGGGTTGGATATCTCACAAAATCTCCACTGGTGCTAAATACCTATTCACACAACCAACGTTGGGATTCATAGGACAGATTAAGACACTTAAGTCTAGTCACTTCTGTCAGGGCAATCTAAATAGTGTTCATCTCACCCTAAGGCTGTCAAGTGTGTTTTGTCAGCTGAACAGCTCTGCAAGCTTCATTAACTGCACTGACTGGATCTCTGCTAATTATAATAAAAGCAGAGACAACTGACTAACAAGCAGTTATCTAAGCATCTAAATCTGCAAGATGAATCCCACTCAAAGCAAAAGATTCTTTCTTCTTATTTTCAAAGCTCGTCCTTACTTTTAATAGGGCCAAGTATCACAGATTAATGCCATATGGAAGTGCCAGGCATTGGGGGGATCCAATAAAAATAAGAAATTATAAATGAAAACCCAGAAGTATAGAAGAAAAGCTTTCATTTACTTAGAATGAGCTCAATTCTGGGAAAAACAATCAGTGAGTACAATTCATTACATTCACCCACACCAGAGAAACCACTAGAAAAATTGATGCATGTTTATTTATTTTTCAGTGTTGGGAGTTTTTATTGTTGTTACAGAGGTGAGTTGTGCCTCCCCAATATGCACCAGGTAGATAATAGAAAAATATCTATTAATAGAAAATATTCAGAGCTGTGCACAACCTATCACATACCATTAGCAGTTGCCAAAAAAAATTACACCTCCAGAAACAATATTCAGTCAAAAAAGACAGGAAAGACCAAAGGACAGAAATCCTAACCTCAAGCACTCATGTTAAATAGCTGAAAAATCTACCTTCAGCAACACATGAGGATGGAACAGTGTATGACAGAAATGTTATACCAAAAATACTAAATACTACATCAGGTGTAACAAGCCATTGAGCACATGAAACTATCCCACGTTCTCTCCAAAAATCAGCACCTACTTTGCATCTCTTGTATCAGGCACCTCCCTGTGGTATCCCAGTCGATTGCTGATAAGCATATTGAAAGCATGCTTCTGATAGCCCAAGTCTCTCACTTCCTGATCTTCTGCATTAAAAATCATTCCTGCAACAGAAACATGCCAAGATCAGCTAACAGGCTCAAAAATATCATTTGAAAGAAATTAAGGATTGAAGCATATGCTTTAACCTCTTTTAAAACCCATTATTGTTCTTAAAAATCCCTCCAGTTTTGCAAGATGTGTATTTATGCAACTATTTCTGCTCCCTCTCACAAACAGGCAGCACTTATGAGTAGCCCTTGCAGCTGTAATAAAATTAAATCCTTCTCCAAAGACTGCTGGCTCCATTGTGTTTATTGCCTCCCTTCACTCACATGGCCTCTAACTCTTAGCACCACCTAAAACCAACATCAAACAAGCAACAGAGGGTAGACTTTGGCACACAATGAATCAGCATCTATCCCTACAGGTGACAGGTCTGTAATGGGATTTTTGAGAGAGAAAATACATTTAGAATTGTAGAAAAAAATCCTCACAATAGCAGCTCCAATTTCATGCAGTTCTAAAGTCTGTGGTAACAAAAATAGCTATGCAAGAACTGTAAACTTTTGTTTATCTCACCTGGGACTTTGACAGCAAGTAAAACACCAGCAGAGCTGCTGTTTATTGACTGTTTTAGCAGATGTGGCAACTGTTACTAAGCATGGCAGAAGTAACTATTGGTAGTAGGAAATGCACTGCTATAAGCCAAGATGAAATTTTCAATGCCATCCTGCCTGCCCTGACTCAGTGCCATGGGCTTCTCTCACTGAGCCACGCACTCACCAGTGTGAATAGAACCAAAACATTGTGGTGCTTCACAAAACTCCATGAGGGAGAGACAGCTGGTGTCTGCCACCACCTGTGCCTCTAGCCACTTCTGCAACAATTCAAATAGCTGAGTGATTATTTTCTATCATCACTGTTCAGTTGGCTGCACAGAATGAGATGCCTGTCACCTCTTTGGTTATTATCAAGCTACACTGAAATTTCAGTGAAATTTCAGTACAAGAAGTGAGCAAGGATCATGTAAGTTATCTCCTTCCACCCTGCCCATCATCTCCAATTCATTCAAAATCTGCAGAAAATAGTTAACAAGAGGGTTCCTCATTCACATGCTACCATACTTCCAGGAAAACATGTTTCATACATTCACAAACTAATTCAGATTGAAAGGGACACCTGGTCTAATCTCCTTCCCAAAAGCAGGTCCAGCTAGATCAGGTTGCTCAGAACCAGTGCAGTTAAGTTTTGAAAGCCTTCAGAATGTCCAAAGATGGAGATTCTACAACCTCTTATTTCCCTGTTCAAGCATTTGACCCCCATCACACTGAAAATGGTTTTCCTCTTCCATAACTGAAATGCCCTCGCTCCAATTTCTTATCATAATCTCATGCACTCTGGAAGGGATTCCTCTTCCCTACAGCCTCTGACTCAGCTGCTGCTGACAGCAATAAAATCTCACCCCTCAGCCTTCTCTCTGAGGGAGAATAAACTCAATCCTCTCAGCCTGTCTCCACACCTCATGTTCTCCAGTTTTTACCAGCTATGCAAAAGCCAGCTGAGCTCAAGCCTGGAGAAAATGAGTTGGGTTAAACATAAAAGAGAAGTTATTTTAAAAGTTTGAAATGGAAAAAAGCTTCAAAACAAGAAAACCATCTGGGCCTTCAGGGCACAGTTCTGTCTCAATGACAAAATCTGCCTACATGTACCAGGTGACATTCTGCAGGGAATTCCATGCATCCACATTCCCACCATTTACATTTACCACCCTGTGGCTTTTAGTCTCCAGTCCAGCAATGGCAATGCAGCAGAGAGA
Organism: Illadopsis cleaveri; assembly: GCA_013399915.1. NCBI lineage: Eukaryota > Metazoa > Chordata > Aves > Passeriformes > Timaliidae > Illadopsis > Illadopsis cleaveri. The sequence goes on from VXBB01021475.1 coordinate 336,628, forward strand.
TCAAACAGCTCAAGAGTCAATGCCCTGACATTTGTGCAGGAGCAAGTGGCAAGTGCTGGGTAGTGACATGTGTGAGATAAATGGGACACACCCACACAGTGCCCTGTGACTGGCTGTGCTGCTCAGGGATGAGTGCTCCCACTGCACGTGCTGTGCTGTGGGGGTAGGAATGAGGTCTGTTTCCAGTGGCAATGTCACTCCCCCAGCCCTAGCAGACTAAAGGGGTCAGTCAGTCCTCTAATGAACCACATCCATTCCCAAAGGAATGTCTCCAGCTGCTCAGTTCAGACACCCAGCTCCATTATTTTGGTATAATCAGTGGCACAATGTACTGTAGTCACCTTAAAATGTTTTAAGCATGAGCTTAAAACACATCCCAAATGCTTCATTCTACAATCCACCCATAGCCAATCACTAACTACATTTTTCTGATCTTCTGAATATATTCAAGGAGTGCTATTATTTTTAAAAGCTTCTCATGAACAGTATCAAATGCATGCAAAAGAGCTGAAAGATTTCAGTTCTAGCAGCAGATAGAAGCCCTTAGAAAATAAGGGGCTTGCAATCAAAACCTCAGTTTAGGCTTTACTTCAGTGTTATGTGGCTCACACAGAACAATCAAAAAAGAAAATATAGATGGACCTACCAGATGACAGCTTGGTTCTGACTATCATACACCAACTTTCTTTTCACTTTCTTTCCTTTTTTTAAATTTTATTTGCATGCTTATCAGTGTCCTACCCTAGACAGACTTCAGGAAATCCTTTCCTAAAATACCTCATCTTAAGAGCTGTCTCCTGATGATTCCTGTAGAATTTATCCTGGCACTGTAACTCCCCTTGGCTTTCACCAACCAGACCAGTCACTCGGTTTGAAGATCAAAGGATTTCTCAGTTAAAAAGCTCCATTTCTTTCCTGGCCCAGACTGAATAGCTGGAAAGAAATGGCCACCTCTGGACTGGCTTTCACCTCACTTGGCACTCAGGATTTTTGCAGTGAACTAAAAAACACTTGTGATGCCACAGGGCAACATGAACTGCCATTCTTCTAACATGTTCACACAGGTCTAACGACCAAGTCAGAAAGTGAAGTTTGGTGAAGTTCTATAAACTCATGAAGCTCGTGATTCACCATTCATCCCGTCATGACAGGGGACTTCACTGAGATCTGTGTGTTAAACCCTGGCTGTGAAGGTTTCTGTGCTGCATTTCCCAAAGCAGCAGCACAAACCAATACCCCAACACCCTGCCACAACACTTCTGCCTCCAGACTCAAACCAAGTTTTAAGCCAGTACATAATGTGCCTGTTTGCACATCTAAACACAGCAGTGAATATGCTGTAAGCACTAGAATAAACAAAGCATTTTAATGTGGAACACAAAACTAAATCACCTCATTGATGAAACATGCTCTAGTGAAAAATATAGACCTTTGCTGGTACAAAGTAAGCAGGATTTGGCTCTAACCACTGTCTTCTCAATCTTGCATTGTAAATTTGTCCTACATGAATTTCTTGTAGATTAAGTAATACTCCAAACACATTCTCCAAATCAACAGGTCCTCTTCATTGTTTATTGACATCAAGCTATTATTAATTATTGCATGTAAGTGGAGTTTCTCTGTAGCTAATTGAAGCTTATGTATTTGAGCCCAATTAATACAGGAGTAAGACATGAAACAAGCACACATTGAACCTTCTGACAGCAAGATTTAGTTCATCAAGGGCAGACCCTGCTGTAACCCAGTCTTCATCAGCATTTGTACAGCATAGATGTAAATGTTAGGAAGAGTGTATTTTGGGTTAAGCACTGTAGAATAAATTTCAAGTAATTCCTAATGAAGAGAGCCACGAGTACCAGCTGCATTGTAACAAACTGAACTTCTTCATTATACACTTTCCCCTGAAATTTTTTTTACAGAAAACTATCCCATTTCTCCTGTTGTTTTACTAAGTTTGCCACCAACACTGAAAATCACTTACCCATTTCAGGAGAGAATTCTATCTCTCCCTTAACTGGATCCTGGATATGATTTCCAAAAGAGTTTCCTATCTTATTCTCTTTCTGCTGCAATTCAGGTATATGAACTGGCCCCCGTGTAAAACGGGGGTAGAATTTTTTTGGAAATGGCCTCTGAGGTTCCAGCCCCTTGATGGGCACATTCTTGAAGGACTGGTTCTCTTCACTGAAGTTGAAATAAACAAAGAGCAGAAGTGTCCAGGTCACGGATGTGAAGAGGCACCCATAGCAGAAATAACGAAGTGTGACACTTCCCATTGTACACTCAGCATCCTTGAGGGCCCATTCTCAATTACCTGAAAAAGAGAGAAAATATGCATTTTGAGAGTGCTGCCTGTTACCTTACACATCATGAAATACATTTGATAGGTTACTCCTCCATTAAATGATTTTTAGAACTTAGATTTTAAGCACAGACCTTAAGAAGTAAATCCCTTTTCACTCTCCTATTCAAAAAGTAAACATGACCAGTTTTCACATTTAATGTGGATACCACTTTACAACATGGAGCAAACAATCACTAGGAGCCCAGTAACACACCACAATTAAAGGTAAAAATGATTAATTTTCCTCAGAATAATTATATAATTATCTCTGTTCCACAACAGTCTATTTCTAGTATGCCTGCCTTGAATTAAACATGTAACTATATAATTAAATATACTATACACAGGGAATTGATTCTTCACAGAACTGTTTTGGCTGGAAAGGACATCTGGAGGTCACCTTGTCCAACCCCTTTGCTCAAGCAGGATCACTCTGAGCCAGCTGCCCAAGAGGAGGTCGATGTGTATCCATTTCTGTAGCTCAGATACTATCCTAAAGCATGGAATGAGAGACATTCAAAAAAAGCTATGTGGTTCAGTTCTCCTTGCCCCAAATTTAAGAACAGCCCTCATAAGTGTCCCAGGAGTTCCAGAAAAGATGGGATGCAATTGAACAACACACAGCACCAAGATAGTCACATTTACAGGTAATCTTCTCCACAGAAAGAAGCCAGATGGATAGGAAAAGAAGGAAAAGCTCAAAGTTAATTCACTGGGTTCCTCCAGGCCTCTGCAGATTCCAGAAAAGCTTTCATATTCCCTGGAGAGATGCCCATCTAGAGCTGGAAGGAAGCAACCCAGACTAGAGTTTTACTTTAGACATCCACAAGATAATTTTCCCAAGCTATACTGGAAATTACTGTCATAAGCAAAACTCTGAAGCAAATGAAGCTGGTGAAAGTATTTTACTTATGGGCCAGGAGAATTGGGTAGACTTTCTGGAGTTCCCCAAATCTAAAAAAGGCTCAACACCCTCCTCCCACCCTGCAAAAGAAAAGAAAGAAAACCAACCAAAACTAACAAAACAAAACCTCCAAACAACACACAAAAATCCCCCCATACTAACAAAAAAACCCCACACAATTTAAAAACTATACAGATCAGTTCCCCAAGCTCAGGGGGAAAAAATGCTGACTCAAAGAATTTGATTTCTTTCATCACTATGTAACCACAACAAATCCTTTGTACAGTAACAAAGAGTCAAGAAATAATTTAATCATCTTTTAATTAGCATAAGTATTATTTTAAGAAAACAAATATTGGGGTGGGAGTCAATCATTTATGCTGATGCACTTTTCAAACTACTCAAAAAGTCAGAAACTACCAGAAGTTTTCAGGTCAGTGTGGCAAAGAACAAACCAGAATATTTATGAGTACAAACAAATTATTCCTTCTCAATATGGGAAACTATTAAATAAAGGTAGAAGTTGTTAATGATCCCAAAGAACATTAGAAAGACATCATTTACTTTGGCAGTGTAATTCTGAGTCCTTAGTGACTTGCATCCAAAAAGAATGTATGTCAAAATTCAAGCTTACATTTTCCAGACTGCAGCAGG
>VXBB01021475.1:342398-359558 GCA_013399915.1 Illadopsis cleaveri
CAGATTATATGTATTTTTAACTCAACAGCCTAAAGCTCTGCTAATGCAAGCACAGCTGGCAGGTTTGAACAGTTACACAGAAACAGTTGAAATTAAAAAAAAAGAAGCAGAATTGTATTATTCAAATAACCAATGGGCTCATAAGAATATTCACCTCTCACATGAGAATTCTCACCTATGCAATACTGTAACAATGAATCCAGTCACCAATAAACTATTTAGACAGTACAGTTACAACCCTTTTCTATTTATTTATTCAAGTGCAAACAAAAATACTAAATGCCACAAAAGAATAATCCATGATTTAAACATAGCAAGAAGAATTGTTTCACAATACAGTTCCTCACTAATTTTCCTGGAAAGAGACTAGGCTTGAGGGTCTATCATGCATCTCCCCTTCATTTCTGAAAAGCAGTACAGCTGCCAAAAGTAAAAAAAAAACCACTTCAAACAATTCTCCTTTCCAAAAACTCAAGCAGTAAAGAACATCCAGAATAAACAGAAGGCATTTCCTTTCCCTTGGCAAGATGGGAGCTTCCAGAGCAAGTAATAAATGATAACACCTTGAAGTATTTTACAGGCATTCATTGCCGTGCCCTAGAGATGCAGGGAGTTCATGGCTGTTCACTCAGGAATCCAGAGACACTTCAACAGAACAAACACAAATCATCCAAGGTGGCAGCATCTCCTGCAGCAGGAAATTACAATCCAGTTTGGAGGCAAGAAAGGAAAAAACATATCACAGAAGCTGTCTCCATCAGCACCAGCTCAGAAGAGACCAAGACTGAAAGGAATGGTATTCTGAGAATTCCTAGCCAAATATTCAGCCTTTCAGTGTCTCTCTTGTTGCTCTATTTTGACTGTCATATATTTATTGCATGACAGTTTTCCTTGGGCAAAGCCTTGGAGCTGAGTTTGCAGACCCACATACCAGAAATGCCAGGAGTAAAATACTGCTCTCTAATTTCCACAAATTCCAGTACAGAATTCTCAGTTCCTTGCACAAGTAGTAAATAATTGATTTTTTTAAGAGAACTATAAAGGTTAAATATTAGTAACTCAGTGGAGTAGGAGCCCACCTGCTAGACCTGAGCTGCAGTACTCACTGTGCAATAGGCTTTTCATGTCACAGCAGCTTCTTTCAGCAGCCTTGCACCACCACCATGACATTCCTTTCACACATCAAGCCCAGGGACATTTACATTCATTTAATACCTGGCCCAACAAGGACACAACTGTGCTCCCCTCCAAAGCCCAGGAGGGTTTGTTGTTAGTAACCTGTGCAGCTCTCAGTAACACTGGCCCAATGTGTTGGCCTTGGATATTTTTAAAGGAAGGAAAAAATGTCAACCACAATCCACAATATTTTGGCTTAAAGAGCAATATTTGCTATAGACTCTATGACCTGCCACTGCTTAAGCACTGACATCTGCTTGGATTAACCTCAACAGTTTAGTAAACACACCTATGAGTAGGTATTTCATAACTGTGCCAGAACTCATGTTTGTCAGAGGTCAAACAGAGGATCAGACTAACCTCAAGATTTTTGAAATAGGAGTAAAAATTATTTGAGAAAACCTTGAAGTCTGCTTGTAGTTTTTCCAAGAATAGCTTTTCTTAAAAAAAAAAAAAAAAATACAGGAAAAGACAGATACACAACTCATACTACCCAAGTCCCCTGCAAGACTACCTGTGTATTTTGGAACTATACTGAGGCAAGGAACAGATGTGTATAATCTTCATTTTTAAAGAGCATTCTACCAAAAAAAAAAAAATCAAATCATTAAACTGCTTTATCTTTCTACAGAGTATTAGGATAATTTCCTGCATGACCTTCTGTAGATGTTTCTAATTTTTACTCTCTTAATTTTTGGGGGGATCAGAACACAAGAATATAAAAACACCACTCAGGAATGCAACTTGGCTCTTTTAATAGCCTTAACTCTTCCTACATTTCTTGCCCTCCAAGATGTTCCAGCTACCCAAGAACAGGCTTTTCCAATTTACTGGTTGAATCACTATCAAACAACAGCATTAACAGTGCAATGAACAGAGGCCAGATTAGGAAGAAGTAGTGTATTACTGCAATAACACACACTCATCACACAAACAGGGATGCCATTCACACACCTTCTGCACTTGCACAAGAATTCTTTTTTCCCAGACAACCTTTCCATTAGGATCTCTCTCTTAAGGGAAAGTCACAGTTAACAGACCAGCAAGATGAAAAAGGGACTCCTCGGGCAGTTTTTGCTTCAGATCCAACACACATCACCAGGAGCAACATCCACTGGACATACAGCCAGAGCAAAAGTAATAGACACTTCCAAATAAAAGTGTTTCATGTGCTCCAGAATCTAAGCACCAAGGCAATTTAACTCCTTCTTAAAAAGCATTCCTACAGGACTGTTTTATCACTAAATTGGATCTACCTACCAGTTTGTTTTTAATCAAAAAGCACCGTTAATTTTTGACCTTACAGAGGGATGGGTGATTGCACTTTATAAATTAAGTGGCTTTTTTTGACAGAATACAGGCAGGTAACTACTCATGTAAAGATGGCCTGGCCCTCCAGGAACCTAAATCGTGACAATCAGCAAGGACAGACGCCAAGTGCTGCACCTGGGACAGACAAACTCTGTGGCTGCTGGCACAGCCTGAGGAACAGCTCTGCAGACAAGGGGCAGCCAAGGTCTGCCTAAGCCAGAGCACAGCCCTGCAGTGAGGAGAGCTGAGGGATGGACCCACAGGAGCACAGGCAGCTGAGCCAGGGCTGCAATTCCACAGCTCCCTGTGACCACAGGCAGAGGACAGAACCCAGGGGGGGATTTGCCAGTACAAGAAAGACATCAGGAAACTGCAGTGAGGTCAGTGAAAGGCCACCAAGATGGTCACAGGCTGGAACACTTGCCCTGTGAGAGCTGAGGATGCTGGGCTCCTTCAGCCTGCAGAAGAGACAGCTTTGGGCTGAGAACTAAAATAGCAGCAGCCTGTTGCTACCTACAGAAATGTTACCAAGAAAACAGACCCAGGCTGTTTAGTGAGGTGCAAGGTAGGAGAAAGAAAGAACTAAAAAAGACTAATGTTAAATCATGTTAATGTTAATGTTCAGTCACACCAACACTCATTCACAGAAATATCCTGTGGACCACAGGCTGTCCTCTTGCATAAGACCACTGTTCCCATTCATTTTAATGAGATGACACATTAAGATCTATTTTTAATTAGCCTCTGCAAGTCCCTTCTAAATTCAACTTTCAAAGCTTTGAGAGCCAACAGTTTAGTCATTTCAGCACAGATATACAAATCCATGTCATACCACCTAAAATAAATCCTCCTGGAATGAATACAAAATCTTGAGCAATATTTTACAGACAATCTTAAAATACCAATAATATTCATTATATTTTAAAGATGAAGAAAGGCACATAGATTAGTTGCATGAATTGTTGAAGACCTATGAAACTATACTCTGAGTATATGAAGTCTGAAAAGCTTTAAGTTTTTTAGGACACTTGAATTCATCATTCACTTTAAAAATTCATCTTGTGAAGTCTTTACATTTTCAGCCCTCACTTTTTTTTTCCAGTGTCAAACAACTCACTCATATACTGATTTGTATTTCAGTTTTGGGGCTTTAACCAGAGATGTCTAAATATTGCATAATATCATTTTCAAACCTGTGAACTATACATTGAAATGTCTCCTCTAGGAACATAAATTTGCTTATCAAGCTTTTTGGAATTTCTCAACTCCAGTAAAATAGCTTTACTTAGCAGGCTGCCATTCCAGAGTGTATGCAAACACTTGGGCTTTTTTATAATAAAAACATGAAATTCCTCCTTTATCCACTTGCATTTCAAAAAAAAAAGTACCCTTAAAGAAATGTTCAAGTATCTTCTGGAGTAACATCTTCCACTTCTTTGTCAACAATAAAACATATTGGGTTTTTCCCAATTGATGGATGATTCCTTTCTCTCCACATATTACTCCACTTCATGAAGTGAGAGCATTCCATGAGGGGTCTAATTTTAGGACACAATTTCATGGAAAAAACAGTTACAAGTTTTGGAAAGAAAAGCTTTTGTAAGTCAGGATCTCATGTTAACAAACAGCTGAAAAGAACACCAGGTTTAGTTACAACCAGCGGTACAACATTGCATCTAGAAAAGTAACATAATAGTCCAGGCTGATTAGAGAAAACAAGGACTCTTGGACTAGAAATACAAGCTTACCAAAATGCCAGTTCTCCGTAAATAAGTGCTGTACTTTCATGCTGCTGCAGTGTCCTCATTCCCCTCCAAATAAAGCTTCTTATTTCCCAAAGCACAGTTCTAAGAAAGCAATTCTTACCTATCCCCCTGACAAACGCTCGCAGGCTGCTGGGCTGGATGTCCCTTTAAGCCATCTGGCACACAAATACATGTCATGCCATTCCCGGAGTCCTAAAAATACCTTCAGCCTTTTTTGTTGCTAATAAATACTTTCTTCTAATTCAAACAGCAAGATTTTTCTTTTCATCAGTAAAAGCAGCTCTGAAAGGCAGAATGCCTGCAAAGAAAGCTGCAATGCATTTTGTAATAAAGCCCCTTCCTTCTTCACAGAGCTTAGAAAACAGCAAGGTTAAACACCCCACAAGTTGTTCTTCATTGCATCTCTCTCACATGAAAGATCCACGCATCTAAATATTAGTTTAACAAGCCTCCAGCACTATATACAAATGCAGAATGTAAGAGAGCTTGCAAGGTCAACTCCACACAAATAAGCTGTTTAATACCTTTCTAAATGTTTAAAATCTGCTTAGCTGCTCCTCACATTTTACGTCCACAAAGCTCACTGAAATAACAACAAAAATGCAGATTCATGCCAAATAATCAGATTAGTGACACTTCTGCAGGAACAGCTGAACTGTAGAACCCTCACCTTTTTCCAGAAGAGTCGGCACTAAAGCAGAGCAAGGTTACACAGGGAGAGCACATTGACTGCAGCAGCAGCGTGTCTTCATTCCCAGTGAACAATGAACCGCTGAGGCAGAAACTTAACACTTTGTTGCTTGCAAGTCCTGCCCGGGAATGGGTAACAAGCACAGGGGTCTCTAGGAAAACAGGCCAGTTTGGATGGCTCTGAGGACACCAATGCTGCATATACTCATTTGACTGCCCCAAAATCATCAGTATGTTTTTCTGTCTGTAATTATTTTTCACATCTCTTTTATGATGTTTTTACAGCTGATATAGGAACTATATATCAATCCACGGATTTGGCAATATACACATGGTCATTTTCCTGCCACTCACATAATCCATCAGTAACATTCTTCATCATGCTAGACTACAGTAATGCTAGAGAAAATGATCCTTAAGTTGTATAAAAATTCCCTTACTCCTCATTTTCCAAATCACTAGGAACTTCATAAGATTCCCACATTTTGACAGAAATTTTCTACGTATGTTTTCTTTTCATCTTCAGAAATTTTCATCAGAAGTGCTTTGTTTTGTTTTTTTTCTCCAGTCTTTTACAAGGAAAGTGAAAACACATTTTCTAATTCTTAAAAAAATGAAAAAAAAAATAAAAATCAGGCCTTGTTTGTGCAACCCTTCTGACAAAAAAAGCTGCAGCAAATCTGTCAACAAAACAGACCTCACTGAAGGATTTTGAGTGGGACAGTGGTAAAAAGAGGGGTTGACCAGTCTGTTTTAAACCTGTCACTACTAACCATGGAAACTGCACTTGGCACAGGTTCTGCAGTAGCTCCCAGAAGACATCCACCATCCACCAGTGCAGCACTCAGTACTGATATCAACAGCTGGGTACAAAAAAATACACAAAAGACATCTGCCAACTCACACTGGAAACTTCCAAAGACTCTACCTGAACTTGTATAAAATGCAAGAGCACTGCAATTATGTTACTATTTGTACCAGAGTTGGAAAGTGCCTTAATGAGAATTGGTACATTGCACCTTATGCTGCAGCATCAGATTGCAGAATTCCTACACCTCCACACTTGCTCCTCACAAGTCATCCAAGTCCACTTCATCTCTCTTTCTGCAGGGTTTTCCTCCTCAATAGGCAGAAATTCACATAAAAATACTTTCTTCAGGATCAAGCATCTTTATGGAGCCCAAGTAACTCATCTAGGCATAAGGATTTATTTGTTTAAAAAAAACCCTAAACAACAAAAACGAAACACAAACAAGCAAAAATATAAATAATAGATGAAACATAGCCCCAGAATTAATTGTGAGGTTAAAACAAGTTACAGTTTAAATCCCTAGATCACCTCTAACAGGAAAATATTTAACTCATGCTAAACTGCTCAGAGTTCTTGACTCTGTTACATTTCTCCATGCTGTTAAGGATGGCACCATCTTAGTGATTTCCTCAATGTACCATGTCCTGTGTTTTTCCATAGTTAAAAAAAAGCAGAAGTGAAAAAATACTAAAAGCATGAGTTGAACTTAATGTCCATCTGCATTTCTCATGTCCAGAAACAAATTTCACTTGGAGTTTTTCCCTCCAAGCTTTAGCACAGAGTCCACATTATCCATGCCATTTGGAACTTTCATTTTTCCCCAGTAAGAAATTCTGAGATGGACCAAGACCCTGCAACCTGCTTGCTTTGGATTCATTTTCTCATCAGAAGTTTGAAGTATTTTCTGCACACAGGTTTCTATCTATGTCTTTTATCCTCTCACATATGTCTCTAGACATTAATAAAAGAGAGGAATCCTAAGGATATAAACCTACTTTGTGTTCTCTCTTCAACTCACTGACTGCATCAGGACAGGTACCAGACCAAGACAAGGGACTCTCTGGTTGAAGTATTTGCAGATTTTGATGAGATTCTCAGCAACTCAATGTCTCAGCTCTCTCCTCATGCATTAAGGCAAATACCATAATTGTTTGATTAGAAGAAGTCACTGGCAGAAACAGATTGTACACGGCCTGTAAGGAGAGCAAACTTCTACAAGTTATGCCAAAAATTAATTTTCTTAGCCTTTCATTCCTTCTCTGTGATCTTACAGACTCAATCTTTCCTTCTCACAAGAAATCCCTTTGAGGAAAGAGTTGTGGACCACTCCTTTTCCATCCCCACTTGGTCACTTTTCTTCTACTTATCTATTGCCAACGTTTCTAAGGCGAAAACATACTCGGGATTTTGATGTTGAAATCACGGATGTTGCAACAAAATGAACAGCAGATCAAAAATCCATTTTCCCACTTCAGCAGGAGCCAAGCCTCCCAACACTCTGCTTGGACAGAAGGTTAATGTGCAATCCAGAACTTGGCCATCTCTTGGTTCATAGGTGATGAGTCTGGACATCTGCTGACGCCAGAGATAAGAGATTCATGCTAACTGACAAAATTAAGGAATTCCAGGAGATGGAAAACTAAAGGAAACACTTCTAGAAAACATATTCAATAACAAATATGGGAAGCACCAATAGAGACTGTGGCATCCTTTGTTCTTGATGTTATGCTTAAAGAATTGGCAAAATAGTCAAAATACCTACAAAGATTGATTCATAAGAGGTTTTGAATCAAAACATGATAGTTCGTGCTCCCTGGAAAAGTATCTGTGTTTTAATTAAGGCCACCTCCAAGGTTTAAAGCATCCAATTTAATCCTTGTCTGCACAGGAAAATCTGTGTCATTTAGCCAAGCAACGTTTGGACGGTTTTACACAAACTGAAAAGACCTCCACGAACATGCCTCTAACATTCATTAAGTATTTGCTTAAATCAGTCTGGCACATAGCAACCCTTCACTGAGGTACCCTCCTTTCAGCATGCCTCTGCAAGTTTATTAGCTTAGCCTGTCAATTTAAAATCTGACTTCTTAAATGGTGCAGTGCCTCCGTAGTTGAAGTCTTGGGAATGACAAAGTTATTACAGGTAGGCAGGTACCCCCCAAACAGCCACTCATGCACACAGTCCTTCCCTCTTGTGCAGCAAGAGGAGTTACTTTTGTCCTGCTCCATGGCAAGAGAGGCTGGAGTACAAATGTGAACAGTCTCTGCAGCAGAGCTGGTAAGGTAGAACTTGTCAGTCACAGGCAACTTCAGCCTCAGAAATGCAGAACTTGCAATGCCACTACTGCCATGAGACAGAAAACCACAAGAGCTCCCAACTGAAGTTCGAGCCACGAAGACATCAAAGACCTGTGAGCACTGTGGGGCAGCAGCTCTGGACTCCTCCCTGGCCTGCACAGCTCCTTGCTCACCCTCTAAAGCACAGAGCAGGCAGCACCAAATCCTGAGGTTCCTGCATCAGGGGTCTCTAATCCGTGTCAGCAGTGGAAATGCTGATTCACCCCAGCGCTGTGCTCCAGTTTCAAACACGCAAAGGATCAGGCTGCACAAGAAAGGGCTGAGATACAACACATTCAACACATGTTTACAGGCACTTCACTCCTTACTCTACATGTCAGTAACACCATCAGTCATTTAATCTACAGATTTAGCAGATTTTCACATCTCAGGGAATGAGTTCAGAAGTTCCTACAACGAAGTATCAGAAATTTAGTATACTTGAAGTCAATTTTTGAAGGAAAGAGTACAGTCAGCTTCCTAATTTTCCACCTTTTCTGTTGCAGTGTACTTCTAGTTTTTACAGAGTTTTAAAAACAGAACATTTACACTAATTCTTACACAATGCTGACTCACGTGGGAAACACGCTAGAATGTGGCTGAAGGATGTGGTGCATTCTATTGATTCTTATACAAAGAGAGCTGAACAAATGCCTTTACTCATCCTGCAAAACCCTGCCTGAACAGCCAGGACCTCACCATTGACACCACTTTATACATTAACACAGTAGCTGCAACAGCAAATGCTTTCATCTCCATAAACCACCATATGTTTTGAAAGGAAACTTTAGATAAGAAGACAGTTTATCTGCCTCCCACACTCTACCAGAAATTGAAACAGATTTCACCTCTGTAATACTTTTTGAGAAAGAAAAAAGCAAATTCATTTCTGCACTTAAAGTACAAGAACGTACTTTTACTCTGCAACAGCAAGCAGCATCTCTCCAAAATGAATGTACCAAAGGAAATTGCTTGATACCTGTAGCTGCAGTATCACCTACCAGGCAGATGGAACTCTTTAGGAAGTTGACAAACAACAGTCACAGAAAGGAATTATTGTCATCTTGGAAGTTTTACTTTTTTCCTTCAGTGGAAGTCTCCCTTTACTTCTCTGCTTCAGGTTATCAACACACAGCTGCCAGACTGCCAAACTCAGCCTGCTGGCTGCTCAGACTGCAACCATTCTACAGGAGCTTCATGGAATGTAACCAAAGAACCATCCTGCCTCTGTTCTTTCCACCCCCCCAGTACCCTGTTCTTTCTCACTGCAAGATCCAAAATCCCCACTTTTACTACTCAGACACTTCTGACCTCATCCATGTGATCCCACACCACATGCACACCTTATATCTACCATTACATCTTGGGGTTTCCATCACTTATTGTGAGAAAGCCTATTTTTTATAGATGAATTTTAAAAACACCAATAATTTACCTTTATTCCCCTTGCCCTGCTGTTTCCAGGTTTTCTGCCACCTAAAGTGCTTCAATCACACCTACTGTTATTTTACATCACTATGAAAATGATCAGACTCACCCATTCTCATAGACTACAGTCACACAGAAGATTTTCAGGAACTCTATCCAGTGTTACTCCTGTGCATGATGCAGTATTGATTTGCATCCTCTGAGAATGTGATTAGGCAGCAGAAGCCAGGCCACAGGCCCTGAAACCTGCAGTCACACTCTCTTCCAGCAGAACAAATGCCACTTCCCCTGCTGGCATCCTCATCTGAGGCTGGGAGACGAAGGCTCATTAGAGCTGCATTGTTATTTCTTTCCTTCCCTGCTGCACAAGAGCTCCTAAAACTCTGCAGGAGCTTATCTTACCCAGAGCTGAGGGAAAGCTTATGCAGAAGGCATGCAGTTCTTCAGAGACAGTTCTGCCAGGGGAGGCCAATTGCTTGTTAATCAAAAGCCTCTCATCTGGAACCACCTGGACATTTAAGCTGTTTTAAAATGGGGTCAGGAATCCCAGCTGGACTATTTCACATATTTAGAGGTTCCCTATGGGGTGGCATGGCAGAAACATACTGGCAGGAAGAGGTTAGTACCATCCTTTCCTGGGCACAGCCTGCACTTGGATCAGCTTAAGCTAATCAGAGATACCCAGGAATAGTTTCCTATTAAGGTGACATCCATAGGAAAGAAAAAAAAAAACAAAAAAACCACCAGATCCTAGCTCATAAAGCATGCAACAATACTTAATATAACTTACAGACTACCAGACTACTCTTTCTAAGGAGACAAGAGGTTTCATCTTATGTTGAAATACATTTTCCAGGGAAAAATAAAGCATGTTAGCAGAGTGCTAACAACCCTGTCCACTTGCACAATTCCTGTGCTGGCATTGAGAGATTTCACCCTTCCTTTGAACAGAAAGCAATGCTCCAAATACTCTGGACCAAATGGAGAAAACCCTGATTGTTTACAGAACAAAGCAACAAAGCCAGGTCATGAGATTTTATTTTTTTCTTTGGAAGAGTAGAGGCTGTGCTTTAATTATATAATGAAGTCCTGTAGGGTCTACTGCAGCTGCCCCTCTGATGATATTAAAAACAACTCAGGATACAGCTTGGCAGAGATGCTGTAATAGAGAGCATCAGTGTTCTAATTACTTTCAACAGCAGTTTTAAAGCTGACACCTGTGACGAAGTGAACAAAGGTAAAACAGCTGTCTGGAAAGGTGGATTCTAAACACAATGTTTGCTTCCAGTACCACACTACAGCAGGGAATTCTGACCTGCTAAGCCCCCCACTGCCAGCAGCACAGGGCTTTTGGTGGCTTATTGAGATCCATCTGTTTTCTTGCAAACAAAGGACCAGAGAACCTTTAATCTATCTTGCAAGTAACTTTGAGACAGTCCGTTTGCATGTTCTGCTACAGCTTTCCTTGTAAGTTTTAATACACACACAAAAAAAGAAAAACACCACATGGCAATAATGAGCTGACTAGACTGGACACAGACCAGTCACGAAGAATAACACATATTTGCTAAAAGGAAGAGAGAAGCCTCAGTGTTGCATGTAAGTATATACTGAAGAACAAGCGGAAAGCGGAGGACGGGGGCCAAGGGGGGAAGGGGGAAGAAACGGTTTTAAAATAAATGTCCCAGTCATAAAGAAAAGAAAGCTTTAATACTTCACGGGTCACATAGGGCTCCAAAATGCAATGCGTGACCTCGCCCTACAAAAGAATCAATGAACGGAGCAGCGCCAGCAACACCAACACGTACCGATCCTCACATTTCGGGTCAGGTTTGCAGAGTTTCAGTCTACCTGTAGGCGGGCTGCTACTGCTCCTTCACATGCATTTAAAGACCGTAAGAACCAGTAATCTCTTATCTCCCACCCTGTGTAGCACAACCCGCTGCAGTTGCTCGGTCTCCCCCCGGGGTCAGGTTAAACCAGGAGCCCTCAGCAAGGGGCTGGGTCAGGCGGGGACCCGGCCGGGGCAGCCTCCCGCTGTCACCTCAGCCGAGACCCGAACCGGGGCAGCCCGCACCGGACCAGCCCCTGAGGCTTAGGAACCGCTGCCTCAGGGCAGGCGGGAAAACAGAAACACGCAATCAATTAGGCTGGAAAAGACCTCTGAGATCATCGAGTCCAACCTACGACCGAGCACCATCGTGTACAGAGAGCCCAATACCGCCGCTGACCCCGACCCGCACCCCCGGGCTGCCCCGCACCCCCAGGCTGCCCCTCACCCCGGCGCCGGTTCCCCCGCAGGGGCCGCCTCCCCTCACGCCGCCACCATGGCCCGTGTCCCGCACAGCCCCGCACTCACCGCGGCGGCGGCATCGCCCCTTCGCCCACCCCGCGCCCGCTGTGGCGGCGCTGGCGCCATGTGACCGCTGCCTCCTCCTCCTTCCCCTCCCCGTTCTCCTCCTCTTCCTCCTCCTCCGCCGCCGCCATGACAGGCGGGGCTGGGGCAGCGGGAGAACATGGCGAGCCCTCAGGGGTAGAGCCGAGGGGTTGTGGCGTTGTGTCCCGCATCCCTTTTGCCGAGCTGTGAGGGGAATCAGGAGTGCGGGGCTGTGGATGTGCGGCTTCCACTGCTCTCCTCCCCTCAGATATGCTGTGCATGTCTCTGCTCATCCCACCGGGTTTACACGGTGTCTGGCAGCTCTCTGTGACGATTAAAGCCTTTTCCAGCTCCTCGAGGTATTTGTTTCGGGCTTTTCGGCCTTAAATGGCCCCACAGAAGTACAGAGTCACAGAATTGTTTGGGTTGGAAGGGATCTCTGGAGATCCCATCCAGTTCAGCCCTGCCAAGGCAGGTTCACATGGAGCAGGTGACACCAGGAATGTGTCCAGGTGGATTTGGATCCAGAGAGGGATGGATCCATGACCTCCTGGGCAGCTGTTCCAGTGCTCAATATAAAGAAGGTCTTACTCATCTGGAAGTGAACCTTCCTGTGTTTTAGTTTATGGCCATTGTTCTTTGTCCTGTTGCTGGGCACCAGCAAAAAGAGTCCAGCACTGTCTTCTTGGCACTCACCTCTGAAATACTTACATGTATTAATGAGATCCCTTCTCAGTCTTTAGACTGAACAGGACCAGCTCCTGCAATCTCCCCTCATAAAAGAGATACTCCAGTCCCTGTACTTGTCCAGGGGCTTTGAAGGGGAAAAAAAGGTGGGTAGGTCAGGATGATGGAGGATGTCTGGGCTGACCAGCCATGGATCCTTCACCCTATAGTTTGAGTTGCTATGTGGAATATGAATATGAATATGAATATGAATATGAATATGAATATCTTCAGCTGGAAGAGGGAGTTAGCAGAGGAAAATTTACCACAACTACACTGAAATAACCTGAGATTGGCTGTCAATGTACTTCCACAGCAACAAGATTTACATTATCACAGGTAGGGAGTCATGCTGAAACGTCAGATCTTTGATATCCAGAGTAAAGGGTCAAACCACTGGCTTGCTAAACAAACCCACCACACCACAGATCCATCTTTGTGTAGGACTGACTTGGCAGGTGTCGTTTCTCCAGGAAAAGAGGTGAAACTGGAAGTCAGGTTGGCTTTGTAAACCCTGGTGAGGTTTAAGAACAAACTCATTGTCGGATTTGCATGGCATAGTCGAGACTGGGAGCTTATTTTATAAATACCCAGATTACAGAACTTGAGCTCCTGGGTGAGACTTTGAAGATAGCAGATTTTATTTTATTGAAGTGGAAATTAAACTGGGTTCACACATCCAAGCCCATTCTTTGGTGGATATTGCCCCCAATATCCAGAGATTATGGCAAGGTGCTTTATAATAACAAAAATAGAGCAGAACCCAGAACCTGTCAAAGAGCTGTAGCTGCAGCATTAGAGTACAGAGGGCAAAAAGGCAAATCCATAATCAGAAGCTGCAGTGAGAGAAAAGGGAGTTACAGCCTGTGGAGGGGTTAGTAGGTGGATGGCAAGGAGGTAGCAGGGATCAGGATGAAAGCAAGGTGCAGTTAAGTGAGATAGCCACACAGCCAGCCCCCCATCAGACAGCTTTTCAGAATTTCTGCTTCATAATGGCTAACATGCAGCTTTGATCTCTCTCTCGTGATAATTTAGCCCAAGGACTGCAAGTGTGTGTTAAGCTCTTATAGGTAGAGGCAGCCTCAGCATATATACTGTTTTCTGCAGAACCATTATCCTGGAAGTCCTAATTTGGCCTAATTTGTTGCCCACCTTGTAATTCCAGCTATTTTATCTCTTTTAATTCCTATCGATGAGAATTTCCTTGCTGCTTGGATTATCATTTTATGAACAGAATTAATAAACCTATACTTTTTAGTGTCTTTTACTCTAAGGACTTTGAGATGTGTTTCACTTCTCAAAATTCCTGATAATGGTAATCTGTCTAGCCCAATTGCTTAATAAGATCTGTGATAACTCCTTAGTGTTAACTAATTGACCCACTTCCTATGTGCTCACAGCAAGAGGCAAGAATTCATATAAAAGTCCTGGGAAGAAGCCAAAACCCTGAGCAATCCTTTGTCAGTGCAGGTTGCAGTCAAAATTTGGGTTCCATATGTTCTCAAGCACTGGAATTTCATTTCTGTTGTTGACACGTCTTGGACACAGAAATTAGACAAGAGATAAGGACAGTGAGCTACAAAAGATAATCTTTAAATCTTGTCTCTTTTCTTAGATTGACCTATCTACTTTGTGAAAAAGGAGGCAAATGTCCCAAAACGAAATAGAATTAATATGTATTGTTTTTCCAAATCCAAATTGTGGTGCTGATGTGTAGTGCTTGTTGACCAGCTGTGATAGAGAAGACTGGAGGAAACTCCACAGTATTCTTTCAATAACTGGGAGGACTGGCATTTGTTTCAGTGGTTTCCTGTTACAATTGTTTGCCTACGGGCTGTCTATGACTGAAGTCAGTCTGCACATCCCCCAGTAGAATTTCTAAGTGATTCTGGTTTTGAGTGGCAAAGAAAATCCCTTGTAAGTGCTGGAGAGTTTATTTGGAGTGTTTGAGGAAGCAGGACATTTGTCTGGTTGCTCTCAAACCTCTTCCTTCCTATTGTTACTTTTGCTGAAGACCACTTGTTGTGTGGGGTTTTTTGCCTGCTTTCACAAGGCAATAAGGTGAAATGACAACTCAGAATATGTGTCTGGGTTTATCTGTTCTGCTGTCTCTTTTCAAGTACTTCTGAAATCTTGGGCCATATGTATCAAATTTGACAGTGGGTGGAGATCTGAAAGGGATTATATTCTAAATAGCTTTGCAAAAACAGATGTCTGAATGGGAGAGACTGTTATCCACCACTGAGGAAAAGCCCATAGAACAAGGTCATCCCACATATCCTTAAATTTATTAGAAGCACTCAGGAAAGAATCTATGGAGCTCTTGTGGCTCATTTATTGAAGGCATTAATTCTATGCTTTGGAACAGGTGAAAAGGCAAAAAGGATGCTCAGTACATTAAGACTGGAATACAGAACATAATGGAAAGATTTGTAAAATCAAAAATGCTTGCACATCTTGAATATTGTGTGGAATTCTCCCTAAAGCACCAAGAAAGGTACAGAGAAAAACAGTGAATTGATTGGAGATGTGGAATTGCTTCCTTAAAAGAAAAAAAGTAATTGAATACACTTGAATGGTTTAATTTGGAAAAAGGCCATGAAGGAATGTGAATGTGATAATGGTCAAAAAATCTATTCTAACAGAGGAAGTGAATTCTGTGTTTCTTATAGCATAAGATTTAGATGTCCTGAGTGAAATTTCCTAGCAATAAATTTAAAATAAACAAAAGAAAGTATATTTTCTCTAGAGTTACAGCTGTAAATTGCTGCAATTGTGTTGGAGAGGCCGAAAGTATAAATGTTGTCATGAGTGGATTAGAAATGGAAATGAGAAAAATGTCCATTGAAGCCTCTTAAGCATAATGCTAATGCAGCTGCCAGCTGAGGAAATCTCCAAGTAAGGGGTGGATTCAGCCAGCAGATTAAGGCACCTAAATTTGGTTTTTGGTGTGTAGGTGTCTCCATGTGAACCAGATGTCTAAGCTCCCCTTATACTCAGCAGAGAATTAATGTGGGATTTAGTTACATAAATGCAGGCATCAAGTGCCCGTTGAGGCACTGAGGAGTTTTCTACCTGGCCTCCTGCTCCAAGAAGCAGCAGGTGTCCTAAAAAGCCTGTTCTGTCTGAAATCTCATGTGGAAGTTTTTGAAGTTTTCCACCACAGCTGCCACTGAGCACAGGTTGGCAAGCTGAACCCTGCTCATGATTGCACAGCAAGCTGTTCAGGCCACCTCAAGGCAGATCAGTGTGTTCTGAACAGCTGAAGAGCTCTTTGCTTCATCAACTGTATTGAGTAGTTCTGTATGAACTGTAGGAGGAATTTGCATGCAGATGAAGACAGCAGCATGGGGACACTTCAGTCTAGGTGTCAGAACTTGTAGGCTTTGCCAGGCTGTACAAAGGGAATATTGCTTAGCTTTTAATGCTGTTTCCTGAAGTTTCCTGAGCTAGTCAGACCAGTGAGTTGATTCAGCAAGTATTGATTTAGGGGAAGAATCCAAGAGATTATGTATGAAAAGCCATCCTAAAATACTCAGATCTGTTGGTAAAGAGGCTTGTGTGAAGTATTAGTGACAGTGTGTTGTGTCGTGGTGCACGGATATGGAGTGACACTTGGAACACAGCTGCATGACTCCCTAAGCCTGGAAGATACCCAGTGGCCAAGAACTCTGGGGCAACCACAGATGCTGCTGCTGACACCCAGAATGGCCACTTCTTAAGCCATTAAATCCTGTAGCTGAAAGGGATTTTTTTTTCCACAAAGGGAAATCAAAATGAATTTGGTTAATGACAGGCTTTGCACCCTGCCATCTGTGAATCAGACCAGTTAGGTCTTGTTAGAGTAGCACAACTTGCCTAAGAAGAATTTAGGCTAAGATTCAGGGCAAAGAAATCAAAAAGAAGGATAACTGGAAAATCCAGATGATAATTAAATGAGTTTTGGAATGCTGAATCAGTTTTTTCCTCAGTCTCTCATGCTTCACATTATTTACTTGTTGGAAATACAAAACTTTTAGCACTAATGCTGTTCTCTTGGGCTGATGAACATTCTAACGAAACAAGTCAGGAGCTCAAGAGTTTCTTTTTTGGACATGCTACAACAAGCTATGAAACTTTTTTCAGACTTTATTGGGCACCAGCTGGGCTCCTGCACTTTTGCTGTTTATTGACAGAATGCTTTGATAGTGCAATAAATAATAAATAAATAATAAATAATAAATAATAAATAATAAATAATAAATAAAATACTTCCTTCTAGCATTGCTGGTGTCAGGAGAGCATTGTACCTCTGAAATATCCTGCTCAGACAGAGATGAGAGCAAACCTAATACATTACAATGAACAGGTTCTCTCCCTTTTCCCATACACAAGGCAGAGATAAGATCTACAAACCAGCTAAATATATTAACCCATGCTAATGAAGCAGAAAACAAGCAGTAAGCTGGAATGATGAGTATGTGTGATGTGGCCCTAAAATCTGCAGGAATATGAGGAAGGAGCCAGTTGTGTGACATACAGTGCCTGGGAGAAGTCAC
>VXBB01021475.1:359838-398697 GCA_013399915.1 Illadopsis cleaveri
TTGCACAGCAAGCTGTTCAGGCCACCTCAAGGCAGATCAGTGTGTTCTGAACAGCTGAAGAGCTCTTTGCTTCATCAGCTGTATTGAGTAGTTCTGTATGGACTGTAGGAGGAATTTGCATGCAGATGAAGACAGCAGCATGGGGACACTTCAGTCTAGGTGTCAGAACTTGTAGGCTTTGCCAGGCTGTACAAAGGGAATATTGCTTAGCTTTTAATGCTGTTTCCTGAAGTTTCCTGAGCTGGTCAGACCAGTGAGTTGATTCAGCAAGTATTGATTTAGGGGAAGAATCCAAGAGATTATGTATGAAAAGCCATCCTAAAATACTCAGATCTGTTGGTAAAGAGGCTTGTGTGAAGTATTAGTGACAGTGTGTTGTGTCGTGGTGCACGGATATGGAGTGACACTTGGAACACAGCTGCATGACTCCCTAAGCCTGGAAGATACCCAGTGGCCAAGAACTCTGGGGCAACCATAGATGCTGCTGCTAACACACAGAATGGCCACTTCTTAAGCCATTAAATCCTGTAGCTGAAAGGGATTTTTTTTTTTTTCCACAAAGGGAAATCAAAATGAATTTGGTTAATGACAGGCTTTGCACCCTGCCATCTGTGAATCAGACCAGTTAGGTCTTGTTAGAGTAGCACAACTTGCCTAAGAAGAATTTAGGCTAAGATTCAGGGCAAAGAAATCAAAAAGAAGGATAACTGGAAAATCCAGATGATAATTAAATGAGTTTTGGAATGCTGAATCAGTTTTTTCCTCAGTCTCTCATGCTTCACATTATTTACTTGTTGGAAATACAAAACTTTTAGCACTAATGCTGTTCTCTTGGGCTGATGAACATTCTAACGAAACAAGTCAGGAGCTCAAGAGTTTCTTTTTTGGACATGCTACAACAAGCTATGAAACTTTTTTCAGACTTTATTGGGCACCAGCTGGGCTCCTGCACTTTTGCTGTTTATTGACAGAATGCTTTGATAGTGCAATAAATAATAAATAAATAATAAATAATAAATAATAAATAATAAATAATAAATAAAATACTTCCTTCTAGCATTGCTGGTGTCAGGAGAGCATTGTACCTCTGAAATATCCTGCTCAGACAGAGATGAGAGCAAACCTAATACATTACAATGAACAGGTTCTCTCCCTTTTCCCATACACAAGGCAGAGATAAGATCTACAAACCAGCTAAATATATTAACCCATGCTAATGAAGCAGGAAACAAGCAGTAAGCTGGAATGATGAGTATGTGTGATGTGGCCCTAAAATCTGCAGGAATATGAGGAAGGAGCCAGTTGTGTGACATACAGTGCCTGGGAGAAGTCACAGATCTAAGGATCTTGCTAAGAGTTGTTTTGCCTTAGCAAGGAATTGCAGCACTGAGCATACAGAGTAGTATTGTCACGCTCTCTTCAATTCCCTTCAAATTTTTGTCCTTCATTTTTCAGCCCAGGCTGTGCTATTTTTCTGCACTTCTTAACACTTTTAAGTTCTTCTGTAGAGTCTCTCCAGAACTGTGGAAAAGTTGTGTTTTATCTTTGAGATGTTGCTGACTAAATTCCATCTGGTTTTCATGTTCAGAAGTTCTCATTCTTAAGATCTGGGAGAGAGATGCTACATTTTCTAGAATTTCTTTTTACTGAAATAAAACTTTCCTTGGAATCTGTGGAGGGAGATAATTGGCTAAACATTCTGTCCAGTGTTGCTCAGATCACTTCACAGGCTCTGGAGTCTGGGCCAGCCTGGGCTGATTTCTTTTCCACTTTGGACTGTTTTGCAAAGTTTGAGAATGAAAACAATCCCATAACCCCAAGAAATCTCATAACTGAATTGGTTTTTTTACCAGTGAACTATATTACAACTCTGCTAAGAGTTTCCTTCCATCATTGTTTCAATTCCCTGATAAGAGAAGGAAAAAAGCTTATTTGCAGAGAAGTTCAGTCTCATTATCTTCTTTTTACAGATGTGGAAGTTAAGCACAGAAAGATGAAGTTATTTGTTCCAGGTCATCCAACAAAGCAATGGCAGACAGAAAAATAGAAATGAGTCCCTCAGTGCTTTTTCTGTTGCATCACTCTGTCTTCCTGTTTTGATGAAAACTTCTAAAATATTATTTTCATAGGTAAGTATGTGAGAAATATTCAGACTTCCTGAACAGTCTGAAAAAACTTTTAGTCACATAAACTGAGGTTAGATAGAGTTCAAACTGAGACTAGGACTCCAAGCCTGAGTTGTGGCATTTCTGTTATACAGGAGGGTTTTTTTGTTTGTTTGTTTTTTCTCATAGCAGGTATAATCTTTCATCAAAAGATCCCAGCCTCTAGCCTCAAATCTGTTGTACAACAGGATGCTGAGCCTTTTTGCTTTTTCATAGTACAGGGTTTTTTTCTGCATTCTCAGGAATGGGCTTTCACTTTCCTAGAAGTTAGAAACGCATAAAAAGGATGTATGTGTAACAAGGAAAGGGTGATTATCCAGTAATATTCATAGTCTCATTATAGATTTATGTTTTCTGTTGGTTTTATAAAATTATTCTGATTTATATTAACTGGGGGTAATTCCTGTTTCTCTGAAGCAATTTTAACCACAGAGTGGTACCCTTCTTCTTGTTCTTCTACCCCCTCCTCTAATTTGTCTTTCTTGTCTGTTTCAATAACACATCCTAAAAAAATTTCACAACTTGACAATTTTCATGGACAATCAGACAGTGATTTATATACTTGTACTTTAAATCATTCTTCTTTCTCAGGGGCCTGACATAATGTTTACAGTAAACCTCATCTTTGTATTGTTTTTTCAAAGAAGATGTGAAATTCAGGAGTAGTTGTGTTTCCTACCTTATGCACAGAAACTGCAGAGGAAATTATATTCCTATAGCTAAGAGGACAAGAATTAGGAGAATGACTGTCCCTCGAGGCGCTCTCTCCATAAATCTGGATTTATTGCTTGATGTCTTTGTTATATACAATATGTTGATAAAATTCTTACTCTCACAACCTGTGCCTACTTTATCTGTTTAGATTAGAACCACTTGCAGCCAAACACAGTTTCTTGTTGGGCAATTAAAGCAGGGATGCCTGACCTCTCTCTGAATTCCCAGGCAAATCAAAAGCAAAACAAGAAAAAAAAATCCCCATCAGCAACATACTCTTTGTTGCACCACTAACTAGTGGTTTAGCAGAGAAATATGTTAAAGTGGCTGTAAAAACCAGTATTTCTAAAATGCAAGTTTTAGAAGTGTCATAAACTTGATTTCAGTAAATGATGGAAACAAAAATAAGTGTTCTAATTGGTCTGTACAGTACCCAGGAGCTGTGCAGTTACATGTAAATTTGCTCCTTATTTCAGCAGGAACAAGATCGGTATGGTTAAAATGCTCAAGGCAATTTTGGGGCCTATTAAATTAAATTAATTACTGGAGGAAACCATTATTTCACTCTCTGAAAATGTCAAGCTCTGAAAGAAGTGAACTGCCTAAGGAAAATGGTGAAATTGGAAGATAAATACCACAGAAATCTATCCTGAATAGATATCCTGCTGTTCTAGGGAATAGCATGTTAATAGCAAGGGAATTCTCTGTGAGATGCCCCCTGGTGTATTTCTGCTGAGCCACTGTACATGGTCAGAGCAGGAAAAAACACCAGGACAGAACTCCTGAAGTATTGACAGAGGATAGGAAAGTGTAAAAAGTACAGGAAGCTACAGAAGGACACAAAGCTGCAGAAGAGGGATTGGTAGCAATGTGATTTAGCATCCAACTGCCATTTACAATAAGAAGAATTAGCTGTGAACTACTCAGATTTAGGTAACATTTTCAGTATTAGGGGTTAGAGGATCTCAATGGTGATGAGGATTCAGCTAGGGAAGGAGTCATTAGCATAGTCATTAGTCATTTTATGGATGCTATAGATGGAAGGGAGGTTGGAGAATCTTTGGAGAGCACCAGAGAAAGGAGTTCCATTCTTCACTCTGATGTCTCTTTGATACAGAGCATTATGAGGGTTACCGGAATCCCCAAACTTGCCTGTGCAGCCACGTGTCTGAACTCCCCTCACCACAGATCACAATATACTTTGTCTTCTTCCTACAGCAAATTCTGCTTGTTTGGGGCAGCTGTGAAGAGGAAGAAGCAGGGAGGGGACAGGAGAAAAGGAACTATTTTAGCAGAGGGGAAGGGAGGAATAGAAGGTACTGAGCCCAAGAGGAAGGCTTTAGAGAGCAAGGATTTCTGTTCTTATAACTGGGGTCAAAAATCCCTGCTCCAAGAACCAGTGCTCTGACAGTAATGCCTGGTCCCCTTGCTCTCAGGGACAGCAGTGGCTGGGGTGCAGAAACCAAGTATGGCCTCTGTGCCTTGATGTTTGTGTGTGATCCAGAACCCTGAGCAGAGTCTCTGTGTCCCAGGTGGTGGTGCAGTGACTACTGGGACATGCTCTTACATGGATCTCAGGTAGAATTTTAAGTAAAGTATCATCTGTTAGAGAAATGTTAGTAAGTAGCAGTAGTATCTTGAATAGGATAAGAAGAGAAAGAAGTGGAAATATTTCAAGGTCTGAGATTAGGCTGGTAGGCACAAGGAGGATTTAGAAAAGTCGGGATTGTCTTGGAATAGTCTTGTCAAGGAAGAGAGAAGAAAACTGTGGTTGGGATGAGATAAATTAGAATTCTGTTGCCTCTAAATTGGTATGGATGGCTCTTCTCCAAACTGAAGTGGCAGCTCTAGATGCTAGGAAGTTGTTCTGTGGTGTTGATTTTCCAGGACCTTTCAAGAAATAAAGTCACATAAACCATAAGGACTTGAATATGTGTAGAAGAGCAGAATCAAAAGCAGGTGATTCTAAGAGTTTGGGGGGGAGCTCCTGCACTATAAATTACCTGTTTATAGCTGGATAGTTTGTATTTGCAACTCTATTTTGGAGGATGACCAAAAAAAAGTGTTTGTTGCTTCAAGAAGAAAAAGAGTATTATAAGCTATTTTCATAAGTAAATTAATCCAAATCTCAATCTTTTTTGTATGCCCTTGTGATGGAAAAAAAAAGTATATAACTTTGTATCATTAAGAGAAAATACCAGTGGTTGAGCAGGTATCTGATTTTAATATCTATATTTTGGAGATTTTTTACTAATGAAAGCTTTAGTTCTCTTGTGGATTAAATAAGTGAGGACAGGGAAGTGAGGAAATGAGGACAAAATCCCTTTGAACAGATCAATACTGGCTGTAACAAAATTTCATTTCAGCACTTCATTGCATAAAAATCTGTTGTAAACCAAACAATCCTGGTAGTGTTCTTACAGCCTTTGTTGCCAAAATAAAGAAGATAAAAATTTCAGCTTTCATTGTAATGAAAGCCTCCAGTTCTTGTGATCACAGGAATAAAGCCTTAAAGATTTGACAAATACATAAAATGATGGCTCATCCTACAGAGTCAAATTAAAAATAAAAAATAAGTGAAGAGGCAAAGGGAAAGAGTATTTTTTTAACAAAGCCATTCTTCTGATTTTACAGAGACCAGGTCCAGGTTTTGTTAATGCTCAGGCTAGTAATGCTGAGCATAAGTCCCAAATATGTTGTCTGGCAGTGCACCAGTTTGAGTTAAACCAAAATATATTATCCATTCTCCTAAATGCAAGCTTCTGCTGCACCAGATTTTGAAACCAAGTTATCTGAGAGTTCCAAAGCAATACCAGATGGTGACTGTAGGTTGGCTGGAATTTGCGCTCTCTCTCGTCCTGCCACATGTTCCACCACTTGCAATATACTAAATTATATCGTTCAGTTATTTGTTTTCTTGGCTCAATATTCCCTTTCTTTCGTGTTCTGGACGGGTGTAGTTCTTCATGGTTTCACTAGGTGGGTCCCCACAACAGTGCACTGGGGAAGCAAATTGTTGAGTAGCCTGAACACACTCAGGTAACTTTATCTCCCAGTCAGTTTTATTTTCACTTCCTTTGGCAGAAGTTCACTATACAACGTGTTTTGCTGCACAGTCTGCTGATCAGTGTGTTGAGAAGTTGTCATAAAGGGGCTGGTTCTTCCTAGGACTATTGCATTTCAAACTTACCTATTTCAAATTGAATTTTAAACCAGTGTAGGGTTTTTGATAGCCAGGTAGGTTCAGTCCCATCAATTTTTGCAATTACTTTACCTTTCAAAGGGTGATGAAAAGCTGGTGATCAGCAGCATTGTATGTATCCTTCCTTTCCAAAATCACATCATTTTTAATGCTTTGATGCTTTTTATACTAGTCAAAAACAAACAAACAAAAAATCCTTTCCATGTGTGTGAAGCATTAACTTGATCCCTTAAAGATCTAGAAATAAAGTAACACACTTTCAAGGCAATATTAGCATAGGAGGTAATATAAAGGCTAGTCTTTACTGGAGGCCTCCAAGGGGATGTGGAAAAGTGCCCACCCCACATAGGGTGAATACTGTTCTATAAATTTAGCAAATTAGCATAATTGACAAAAATCACCAATTAGAAGCATAAGTGATGAAGTAAAATCCCCTTTTTTTTTGTTTCACAGCTTCTGTAGCCCCTTTTAGACAGGAACTGAACTTTTTTTATGAAAATGTGTCTCAAAGAGCTGCTTTCAACCTTGGCTCCCAGAGAGCCGAGATGGGATAGGGGCCTTGGACCCACAGGGTTTGGAGCCTCTGGAATGTGTTTTGTCTTTCCCCTTGTCAGGGTAGGGGAGAGGTAGGGAAAAGTACTGGAGCTAGCTATGAATACAATAATAGGCTACAGAGCTACAAATATGTGTGAAAAGAATATAGAGAATATATAAAAGCAAAAAAGGCAAAAATCAATTCAGCTTCAATTGAATAGTGTTAAAAGAAAGATTTTTTAGCTACCATATTGAAAAATTTTCTTTCCAAGTGTTTTATATGTGTATATTTAACATGGAAAAGTATTCACCCCCTAGATCTGACCAAAACTAAGCCAAACACAAAGCTTCAGATCTCTGTATCCAATAATGTCCCATAGAGAAGAAAAGGGAAAAAAAAAATCATATATTAACAATATTTTTAATGTCCATGATGCTCCAACTGAAGAGGCAAGTGGCTTCTTTACTATCTCAGATTGTCTTCACCCTGCAAAGAGAGAGGATCCTTTAACCTGCAGTGAGCTCTGTACTGTCATGTCCAGGCTGTTTCTGACATCCAAACTTGTACATTTACACCCATGGCTCTTTATCATGTACTTTGTAACACTGATTTAACTTAGAATGGTTACCTCTTACTGCAGGAGACTTACCTAAGGATAACTTCAGTGTCCACTTCTCACATCTTGACACCTACAGAAAAAAATCAAAACAGACAATTTCCATTATTGTGAGGTCTGGGATTATTTTTTCTTCCTCCTTTGTTCTCCTCTTATCCAGGCTCACTAAGTGAATCTATTTAGTCTGCTTATTTGATTATTACGATTTGATTAATGATTAGACAATTTATGTGGAAGCCTATCAAGAATCACAAATTTTCATTGAACTAAAGGCTTTATTCTTTGTGATTTATGTTTAAAGGGCAAAGAAAGATTTAGAAAATTCTTACACTATGTATTACAGAGATAAACTGAAAATTAAAATTGATTGTTTTCTTGCTTAGTAACCAACTTGCATTAAATAAAACTCATCATCATTATTGACTATATTTAAAGTCATAAAATCTTGGTTTTTCAAATGGAAGATGGGAAAAGCTGTCACAGTACACATAAACATGGTAGTACTTTTTGTCAGAGATCTGGCTCAAAATTCATCCTCAGGAGTGACTGTAACGTCTGATTTCCTGTCTTTAGCAAGTACGTAGATAGAATAGAACCTTCTGTGTTTTACTAAAACCAGTTTTAATAGTCTGCTTCTCCTCATTTTGATGGCAAGACCCAACTTGGAAAAAAAATAGCTTTTGTACTGTTTTAGTTGACTTGTGTCTCTAAATGATAGTTATGAGCTCCAGTAGTTATCTCTCCAATATCAAACTTGCATCAGTTAATCTCTCTTCTTCAGCTGGGGTCCAAATCTTTGCTTAGGCTGAGTGAAAATGCTCTAGGAATCCAGGGCAATGAAGAGCAGTGAGAATTCCACTAAAACCCTGATTCAGATTTGGAAAGAGCTTGTGTGTCTGAGTCTGGAGACCTGATGTACACAGGAAGATCTCATGCTCTCCTGGGTTAGAGTCACCCTTCTGTGTCCCTGGGCAATGACCGGAATGTGGTGGGAGCACTCATCATTTCAACTTGCAGAGTTACAAACCACACAGCCAGACACACTATATGAGGTTGGTCTGCTCACACTTGTCTGGCACCATCATTTCCTCTGGGAAAATGGCAAAAGCATATAGCAGCTTGTCTGTTTGCATGTGGGCGTGAGCCTCCTGAGAACGCAGGATTTGGCACCGTGTGCAACTGAAGTTCAGATGTCCTCAAGCTATGAGTTGTTGACATCTCTCAGAACAGACATATAAACTACTTAAAGCACTTTTGGTGCTGCCTTATCTCAACATTACCTTCAAAACTTATCATGATTCCCAAGTCACCAAGTCACCCTGACCGGGGAAATGTGCTTTCAGCCAAGGGCGTTAACATTTACATTGTCCCACTGTCTGCAGGCAGAGGGTAACAGCGCTTACATCGGGATCCTGGGCGAGGCAAAGCACACTCTATGAAATGCTGGTGTCTTGCTGCCCCACAGTGGCTGTTTACAAAAGGAATAATCCCGTCAACAAAGGCAGTGGTGAACATTTCAGATAGCAGCAGTTTCTCATTCAGGTTATTAACTCTGCAGAACAGACGTTGCATTTGCACGATTGCATTTGCACGGTTCTGAGTTAGAATGCAATTAAGCATGGCTGGTGGTGTCACACCTCTGCTACCAGTGATGGACCTGTCCCTCCTTTAGAGGAGGTAGTATAGAAGTGCCAAGTGTCACTCTTGTAATGAAATCAGGGGAATGTAAATGCACCATAGAAATATTCCAAGGCCTCTTGAGGCTGAGAATCAGCAAGCAAACCTTGGCTACACCACCAGAAATCTAAGTTGTTAATAGAGAATTAAAGTGGTAGGCATCCTCTGGGCTATAGCAGGATTTAACAAATACCTGTGAATGGAACATTCAGAAGGACTCCAAGGCAAAGCTTGACTGCAACTTGGAGTGTGCACAGAAGGAAAAGAGAAAGGAGTCCAGGATCATGTTACTCATCTGATTGCAAAGGGCTCTGTTTTCAGCGCTGCCCCCAGGGCTTTACCTGATCTATCCAAATAAGTCTGCCCTTCCCACCCTGCAATCATTCATACATAAACAACTCTAAATACTTTTCTGACTGTTCTGCCAGTTTCAGCTCTTCTTGCTTATTCAGTGCCTCTCTCCTGCCAAAACAACAAACTGAGCTCATGTGGGTTGTGGTTGGGGGCAGAGGCAGGCAACAGTGGTCTGCCCATTTCCTTTGTTTTCAGTGTTTCTCTTTGGCCTTTCCTTGGGTAGAATCCAAGGGATGGATCATTGCTGGTTCCATCATGATGCAGACGGAACAGACATCACTTTTCAAACAATGACAGCTTTATGAAGCTTAACAATCTCAGCCAAAGTCTTGATGCTATCATCAGTCATGTCTTTCTTCCCAGTCCCTGCAGGTGACTGCAGCTGGCAGCAGATCTTTTGACAGTCAGATTCTCTATGTTATCTCTTTTGGACCAAGCCTTTAAATAATTGGACAGGAAGATCTGGGAAAGAGATATGCTGTTTCAAGACATAAATAATATCATGCTGAGTGCTACAGAAAGCTTTTATTTAATTTAGTTCAATTTGGTTCAAACGTGGTCATCTGGTTTGGCTTGCAGCCATGATTTCTGTGGATTTATGCTCAGTTTCTTCTTAGACCACTCGCTGTCATATACAAATCATTTCACTGTACCCCCATTCCTCAGCTCTTCACCTCCTCTCCACCTCCATTTCTCAGCTCAGTGGGAATAAGATGTTCTTGACTTACAGGAAATGGAGATAAAGAGTGATAGGCTAAGGAGTTTGTGTGATTTTCTGATTTTCTAGTAACAGAGATCCCTATAGATAACTGAAACACAGAGCTGAAATGCCAAAAGTCTTTGCTACTAACAACAAAGAAACGTGAAGAGCACTGCTGGCACCTTGCCATCAAATTGTGTTTCACCCCTATGGAGATAGGCAGACCATGCAAAGTTAAAACTATTTAAGCTTTCAGAGATCAAGTGAACTTAAGTTTTGGGTATTCTATCTGACAAAGTCACTGTGATGGTGACAGTTACAAGGAAGAAGTGTCTTACAGTGGGGGTGGTGAGGCACTGGCACAGGTTGCCCAGACAGCTGGTGGATGCCCCATCCTGGAAACATTTGAGGTCAGCTTGGATGGGGCTCTGAGCAACCTGGGCTGACTGAAGTCCCTGCTTGTTGCTGGGGCTAGATAAGCTTTAAAGGTCCCCTCCAACCCAAACCATTCTATGACTGTGTGCTTTAAAGTTTAATTCTTCAGTTTCCTTTTAGCCAGTTGTGATGCTTACTCAGAGATTCATTTGAGGTCACAAAGTATGTTTGATAGTGATCAACTTCACCTTTTAATCTGCAGGTATTAGCCCCAGGCTGTTTTTTTGCTTCCAACACACTAAAAGTATTTACCTGAATAAAAAAAAAATAAATAAATAAAAAAAAAAAAAAGGAAAAAAAGGAAAAAGAAGAGAAAAAAATAGAAAAAAAGAAGAAGAACCTCAACCAAGGACATACACATATTCACATCTGCCCTTTTTTTATTCTCCCACCCTTTTTCACAAAGGGGAAATTGCAGATACCTGGCCTGTTCTGGAATGTAATCTGGGAGGTGATTTCATTTTTGCTGTGGTAAGAGGAACAGCACAGTCCTAGCAGCAACAGCATCCTAGCAGCTACTGCTGCCACCAGAATATCAGCAGAAGCCTTGAGCCCGAGGATGAGCAGTTCCCAACAGCTACGGATCAGGGGCAGCAAAGCAGCATTAGATAGTTTGACCTATGGCATTTTATGATATTTACTTGCTTCCCAGAAGTCTGAGAGGCTCTGGATTCCTTGGTGTCTGCCTGAGCCAGGAAGATAGATTAACTGAAGGACTGTTACTGTTTTGTCTTGGGTGAGGCCTTGTGGGCAGCCAGCTGTTTTATTTTGTGTATTGCACAAAAGGTTCCTTTAAATCTGTGTGTTCTCGGGGTTAAGTCTTGGAAGTGAGAGAGTAAACTGGGATTTTTTTTTTCTTTACACAGCAGTCTTCACTAGCCAACATTGTTGGCAAAAGCAAACAGAAGAGAGAAATTCCTTCAGAGCAATCCTCATGCACACTGCCCTGTCATGAAAAGTTTAAACCAGAAGGGTCAGTCCAATATGGTGCTAAGGGTCTGATTGGTGCTAAAATCTTCTTGCTGCCTGTCCCTGCCTGTTACAGGTCACTGCTGGAGCCATGTAACATGCTGAACATATTGCAGTTCTGAAAGTCAGGATCCAAAAGTCTAATGCTGTGGCTGGACTAAAATTACCATCCTTACGTGTACACAGGGAGCTCTGCTGACTTCAGTGGGCTTTTCTACAGACAAAAGTGTTCACCTAGAATTAAATGCTTATCAGTTTGCAGATAGTAGATAATGGATGTCCTCCTGTCAGGAGATGCTGTGGGCTCAGTGATATTTGTGTAAACCACATGCAGTGGGCTTTCTTAGATCATCCTTTTATAGTGCCATGTTCTTGTAACACAGTCCTTACTTTTTTTCACATTTTAAACCAGAAAAATTATTGTGTGCTCTCTGCAGTATAGCTCTTCCTGCCAAAGCTGCCTTGGAACAGAAGGAAAAGACAGCTTTGCTTTTCCAGCTATGGCTTTTTAAACATTTTTGTCTGAATCTGTTAGGTTCCCAGAGAATGTTCCATGGATACGTAGCATATTATGTTATTACTGCAGTCTATGTGTGTTAAACCCTTTATCATTCCACAGCCCTTTGAAACAGGAAAGGCTTGTAAGTCCTGGTTTACAAATGAGAAAACAGCAGCACAGCACTTAACCCCTGTAAGATTTCTCTTGGGCAAAATTCCCACATGGGAAGAGCCTGTTGCCTTCTTTGTCCTTGCCTCAGCCCACTAATGTCAGTGATGTGAATGAACCACGTGGGATTGTGTCCATGCTGGAGACAGGGGCCAAGGGGGTACAACCAGACCTGCTCCCACATATTTCAATAAAAACTGTGAGCACACAGTACTCTGGGAAGGTGGATATTAAGTGATTTGGAGTAGTCACCCTCTAACTACTTGTAAGAAAACTGCCAGAGATTTTGCTATTTGTGTGTAAGTCTTGACCTGTTTTTGTCTTCTTATGCAGTAATGAACAAAAATTAAAATTGATAAACATATTAATAAGGTAATGATTAACTTTCTGAACAATGTTTGCCTTCAGATTGCCATTAGGAAGCATTTAAGCTAATAGAGAGGTCTCAGAATTCTTTTTACAGCTTCCTTACGCACCTGTCTGTCTGTACTGATCAAATCTTTGAGGTTTTCCTTACAGCTGTTAAGAGACAGAAACTTTATTAGCATGTGTACATATGTTGTACAGCTAGGTTAAAGTCCATACAGCCAAAAGAAACCCAGGTCTCAGATTTCCAGGTTTATATATAGATTTTTTTCTGATGCAACAAAATGAAAAACAACCCATAAAGCATGTGGGCCCATCCCAAACTGGTGAACACACTTTAAACCCCAAGATAATGTAAATAGACAAGTGCTTGCTACATTCAGGTATTTGTCCTAGATTCACCCAGACAGTTCCAAACTGTTTTGGCGTTTCTTGTCAAGTTTCTGGATGTACTTAGATAACAGATATCTCACTAACATATTAAATGAAATATATAATACTAAAGAATCTCACCAGTATAAGCTGAGATGTAATTTATATTGTCAGTGTAAAAACTGGCATTGTAGTGGTGACTCTCAATCTCCAACCCCTCCATTATTTCACTACTTGCCACTGCTTGGACTAAAACTTGCTGAGCAAGTGTAGCTTTTCACCCCAGGAATTTTTACTGTCTGCCAGTGGTTTGGGCCTTGCAAGTCAGTGATAGATTTCCCTTGTGACTTGAGCAAGTCCCACAGTTGGTGTGCAATAAGTATTCCAGGAATTTGCCATTTACCCCCCAAAGAACAGACGCACAATGCTGAATGGAGTGCTGAATTCATATGCCACCTGTGTAGAATCTGTTTTACCACTACAGAAGATTTGGGGATAAAACAATACTTAAACCCACATGATTTTCAATAATGGAAAAAAATTACAAGAATATACAGGATGGGTCATTAGGATTGTTTGTCAATAAAGCCCATTCATAGCTGTTCTAACATCTCATGCAGTAGGAGCTGATTAGTTTCTGCTGTCCACATCAGACTTGGCTCACCTAGAAAACCTGAGAGCTGCCTTTTCCATGTCCTAGTGATAAAGAGGTTACTCAGAGTCTGGAAGAGCTGTTCCAACCTGAAGCAGAATATCTTGTC
Source organism: Illadopsis cleaveri (assembly GCA_013399915.1). Lineage (NCBI taxonomy): Eukaryota > Metazoa > Chordata > Aves > Passeriformes > Timaliidae > Illadopsis > Illadopsis cleaveri. The sequence goes on from VXBB01021475.1 coordinate 373,372, forward strand.
AACCACCCCTGATAACACTTTCCCTTATCTCTTACAATCAGGCACTGAAATTAATGAAGGAGATAAGGTCATTACTGTACTCTCTAAAAGCCTTCTTTTCCTGTTGTACAGTTTCATTAGAACACATTTTTGGTTTCAGTTTTGAATTGGTTTTGGTTTTGGTTGGGGTTTTTTTTCTTCCCTTACAGGTCCCTTCAGACAGGGTGATAATTTTTGTAAATCATAGCTTATAAATATATAATGTGCAATTCATGAATAATAAATTATTATTAGAATTCCATTTGAAAATGCAGCAGAAATTTGCTCATTTTTAGGAATTTAATGCAATTAAATTTTTAACAATTTAATGAAGATAAGTGGATGACAAAAATGGGAATTGAAGTGTTTGGAGGTTTGAAGTTTCTAGGAATTCTTAATTTCAAGGGCCTTTTTCCTCCTTAGCCCCTGCTTAGCAGAGAGATGGGAGAGTTTAGCCACCAGACACGTTAAACACAACACTCAAGAGTTCCTTGGTTTTGTGTAGGGTTGTGGATGGGAGTGTGGAAGTGTGGGTCTGAGTGGGAAGCTATTTTTTCTCTGGTCATCTGCTGTAATCTTTCTCAGGAGTTGTAGTTCGGTGTGATTTTGAACTTGGGACAGAATAAACGCGGGCCCAGCATGGTGTGAAGCCCTGTAACACAGTCCTCCTTGCATTAACATTGCCTGTACCAGGCATAACAGTACAAAGTTCAGGCAGCTGACTGTTCTAATATGATTTCCTTTATCTTATCAAAAGTCCCCCAATGAGCTGGTGAGTCCAGACTGCTCCTTGGTCTCTGGTTCCTTGGCTCAGTCTCTGTCTTCAGGCAACGTGAATCAGTTTGCAGTTCTCTGGCTACTGTTTTTTAATTATCTGCCTATTTTTTCTCTGGTCATTTTTATCTGTAACTGTATGGTAGGAATATTTTGATTCACAAAACTCTGACTTGCCTTAATCCATCTCAGAATAAAACATTTCTCTCTCGCATTTTCCTAGTTCCGTCTCTGAATGTAGCCACAAAAATTTTGATTCCTGTGAGTACATACCCTGGCCATTTTGAGTTCCCTGCCACCTTATTTTTTATGCACAAAATCATATTAAACTTGTTTGCTGTTCCCCACTTACAACTTCTACATCTTCAAAATGATAATTGGATATTAATTAGCAATTGCAGCTTCACAGGGACAATCAGAGCTGTAGTCAGCACCAGTAGATTGAAGCAGTGGGTTGTAAACTTTGCCCATGACATTTATTACATCTCTCTGATCTGAGAAATGTCCAAATCACAGTTTAAGACCATTACAGACAGTTTGTCCAGACTTAAGTGAGGCTGGTGAGTGCGTGTCAAATGCCAGCCTGGGACTACTACAAAATAAAAATCATTTTCATATATTTAGTTCCAGTTTTATTTCTCATGCAGTGTGGCTAGTGGCTCATTTCTTCTGAAAGGCCTGTCTTTGGCCACTTACTTTCCAGCTGACCTTATAAGATTGCATTGTGTGTCTGAAAAATCAATTTAAAAAGAACTGAAATACACTTCTATTATATATTAACACGTGTCCTTGCAAAGAAAGGCCATGATCTGAGTATGCAAAAGCTAATAATTGACCAACTTGTGGTGCCATACTATTTGTTCTATTTATTTTCTTTGCAGAAAGCATGCAAACCCTTTGCAGGGGCACTAAAAAACCTGCAGAATACCCACACCAAGTTTAAACAGGCACATTTTAAATGTTGAGCAATGATTATCAGTGTATATCAACAAGGCTACAAAACTCTTCTAACAAAAGAGAAAATTTAAATTTTATAGTTTAATAGTAGTGCATGAAAAATAGATTTACTTTGGCTTGTTGTAAGACTTAAAAAAAACCCAACTTCAGATCTAATGTGATAAAGGCACATGAAACGACAGGTTTGTGGTTTTGTGTTACAAGAGACACGTTCAGCATTTGACTTCAGGAAGTCTCCACAAGGCATCCAGAATTCACTCAATGTGTCTGCAAACCACTCCAACACTGAAGCTCAGCTGTGACATTTGACTCAGAGCAGAAAGTCCTTGTGTCACTGGGGGGACAAAAAGGACAATGCATTCCTGTGTCAGCTGTAGTGGCAGAGGGGACATGGCCTGGAACTATCATGTCCAGTGGCAGCTGAGAACTGGTTTGGCCTCCACCCTTGTTTGCCTTCCTTAACTTGTCTGCAGTCTTTTGTACTCCTTTTCCTCCAACAAGAATTGCCCTGTGCCCTGGAAGTATTTAATTTCCACAGATTTTATACCATAGGACAATTTCTTCCCTGAGCTGCTTTCATCCACACTAATCTTTCATAGAATCATTAGCACAAAAGAATAAAATAGCCTGGGTTGTAAGGGACCTTAAAACAACACCCAGATCAAACCTCTCTGCATTATGCAGGACACCTTCCATTAGATCAGGCTGCTCAGAGCTCCATCCAACCTCACCTTAAACACTTTCAGAGATGGGGTATCCAAAACTTCTCGGGACAACCTGTTCCATTGCCTCACCACCCTCATGGTAAAGATTTCTTTTTTTTTTCAGTTTGAGGCCATTCCCCCTTGTCCTATGCTCCTGTAAATAGTCTCTCTCCATGTTTCTTGTGGGCTCCCTTCAGGTACTGGAAGGCTGCAATTAGGTCACCTCAAAGTCTTCTCTTTTCCAGTCTAATTGGTATAATTTAGAGAATAATTTTGAGTTTCTGTGCTCATGGTGGTTCCACAGCTTTTTTGGCTTCATGGTACTCCCACGTGATGCCAGAACCTCTGGAAAAGTCTCATAATGTTCAGAACTATCTCACAGTCTGTAGGACTGAGGTTAAAATGAGTCACCCTTGCCCTCAGTAATTTTTGGGAGAACTCACCTTTCCTTCTGGGCAAGGATATATATTCTTGGAAAACATCAGAGGACTTGGAGCATTTGAATAGTTAACTTCTATTCACATTGTTGTAAGGGAATAATGGTCTTTCACCCAAATGAGTACATTCTTTAATTCAGTTTATAACTCACAATGACCGTGAGACATGAGCTAATCTGTGGTGCTTTCAATTCCAGCTTTGTAGCTTGAGAGCACCAAGATTTAAGAGATACTTTTTTTTTTTCCCCTCTAAGAGTTAAGCTGGGGGCTGTATTTAAACAACATAATGACAGGGCAGACCCAGCCCTGGCATCCAGTTGAGAATTGGACACCAATCTTTTGGTAGTCATACCTCATTTGGCCTAATTCTCAGATTAACATTTCATTCTCAGTGGGAACATATTCCAATCACCTGTTATTATCCTGTTATCATATCAAATATAATCCCTTTCACTAATATATTGCCATTATCTTTTTTGTCCCTGTTTCTCATTGAAAACCTATTCCAGAATTTAACTGTTCTTATACATAGGAAACTTCTTCCAATTCTAAATGTTGTCATTAGAGGGTTTTTTTAAGTACGTTTTCTTAAAGCAATTTTAAATTTCAGCTTAATTGATTTGACTGAGAACACTCTCAGAGTCAGGCTGATGTTTTTTGAAAGAGCTTATAAATCTGTAATTCCAGTGCTCTCCAGTTTTCTTCAAGGAGAAAGTACATGTTTCCTCCTGCCCAGCACTCCTTTGATACCAAGAGCTATTTATTTGCTTAGAACAACTCTTCAGTTTAGGGAGTTACTTTTAATTTTGCTTTTGCAGCTTGAAATATGCGGTCTCTCACAGCAGATATTAAAGAGAAAATCAGCACATACTACCCAGGAGCAACATTGCTACTAATTGCTTACCCAGAGGATAAATAATGAAGCAGCTTTGCTGTGAAGAGAATTAATGAGGGACATAATATTTTTATGGATAAGAAAATTGTATCATTCACTCAACTTTACCATTGAAGCTGTAATTTTTTGTGTGATTCAGTGATAAATATTTGTGTGACCTTTGATGTGTACTGGTTTGAGTATTGGGATTCCCTCAGCTTCTCTTTTAGTGTTAATGAGAAGAATGCACTAAAAATATTTTTCCTGAACTTGCCCTAATTTTATGGGACGTCAGTGCTCTGGTGGGACTAAGCTTTTTGCTAAGGGATTACTCTCAGATTCTGCAGACATGAATGGCAAAAGTCGTTCCCTCATCTACAAAAACCTTAAAATAAACTGATTTTCCACTCTCAGGAGTGAAAATCTTGCTGATGAGTTGAATGACAGCAAACTTTACCAATTTGAAGAATAGCATAAATGTTTTATAAACAGCAAAAAGTAAATTCTGAGTATTAACAGCCTGAGAGTGAGATTTGACTATTCCATTAAATCAACCACCTTGTACCAAGTATTTGTATTTTATTGTGGCAATTAAATAATACTTGTTGAATATGGATCCTCAAGTCCTGATAAAAACAAAACTTCTGTTATGATAAGATTGCAGGATTAGCCTCAGCTTTAGTAATTAATGGCCTGCTTCCAGCAAATTTCATATGGAATGCTTGAGACTGGTTTGAGATATATATGCCACATATGTTTATGTCTGCATATCAGCAATTCTGTATCTTTAATATGGTATAAAATTAAACCTGTTTATGGTGGGTTTTACATATGGGTGGTCCTCCTATATTCTTAATTAGTTATACATTTTTTAATTACTCTTGCAGTGTATGCAGTCAAAACACAAATGTGTTACAGTTCTGATTTGAAGTTCCCAGACACAAAATGCTTGCCATTATAATCTTCTAGATATTAAATATCAGTTCAGATATTCATAATTTTGATAATTCTGAATAACTGATAATTTTATTAGTTCAGATAGTAGAATTATGCTCAGTGGAGCTTACTACTGTACAAAAAATATATTTTCCACATGATCAGCCTCCTGCCATCAGGAGAAGCGTGGATGGGCATGAGGAAATTTGACAGGAGGATGACTGCTCTCTCCCTCCTTTCCCCCAAGCTGTTGTGGTCCCAAAGCATCTTTCCAAGACCTACTGGAGTGCAGCACTGAGACTCTGCACCACTCACCTCATGGTCAGCTCCCAGTGGAATTGGGTCTTGTGTGGACCACAGTAATGCTGGGCATAAAGAACATATTTCGCTCAGCTTAAGAGGGTATCCCACATTTCTCACCCACATTTTTATGTATACTGGAAAACAAATTAAATTTGTATTTAGTTAGAAGACCATAAAATCAAGATTATACCCTTCCTGTCATCTGTGAAGCTTGCAGAGATGCTTGCAGAAACAGAAATCATTTGCATCTCACCTGACACAGGACTTTACAATTTTTTCAATCATCCCCCTGCTCTTCACTCTCCTCCAGGATGTAAGTTTTGTGCTCCTCCTACCCGTGATTCCTGATTTTATTCATCCAGCAGTAGCACTTTTCCACACTTTGTGGCAAACTTGGTCTGTAGAGGTGGATATGATCTTGACATCTGTTCTTTCCACACAGATCTTAGTATCCCATGTCTCATGATTCCAGCAGGCAATTGCACTGTATTGATGCTCACTTTCCCAGCACTTTGTGTGAACTTCTAACTGTGTCCTCGCTCACTAAAACAGGAGATATTCCTTCTGGTTGCTTGTATTTGTTTGGCTCTTTAAACTGACTGTTGAAGAAGGAGTAAAGACCATGTATAGGGAAGTCAATTTGACTTCAAATAACCAAAATTCAAACTGTTCTCTGTGCTCTCCCTGCAGAGCTGAGTACCCAGAGAGCTGAGAGGACTGGCTGCTTTCTGCTGGAAGTTACTAAGTTGGCCCAAAATGGGGACCTATCAGTTACTAATTACAAAGGTAAGAGTTACTTTCTTTTTATTTTATTGAGGATATTCAGTAGAAAACACTCTGATTGCATGGCCAGCATAACTTTAAGGATTCAGGTTAACTACCTTGTGCCTTCATGTGTTAATTCATACCTATCTAGGAATATTACAACTATAACAGAACACAATCAATTAATAATTGTGTTTGTTTGTTTTGTCTTCTGTCTTCCACATCACGAAGTCCTCCTTGAGCCATTTCTTTTCTTTTAACTCACTTTTTACCTTCAATAGATCTACTGAGCTTGCACTAATATTACCTTGTAATTTTTCATTTAAAGACTCTAAAGTCCAGTCTTTGCATAATAAGACATAATCAAAATTTTAATTGAGAATAAAATAATAATCTTAATGAAGCTACATTGAATTATATTAACTATTTTTGGGAACTCTTTGGATTCATTATGGGAACCACTTTTATGTTCTAGGATCATTTCTAGATGTTTGTTGCTTCTAAAGCTCTTCTGATAAGATATTAGACCCTCTTCTTAAGAAAAATGATAAAAAATAAAATGATTTTGAGGTATTTTGAAACAAAAGTTCTTCCTGACATGAAATTATGTTCTTTTCACCATTTCCTAACACCGTTAGTCAGATTCTTCTAGCTTTAGAATCTGACTGCATGAAATTTATTAAATCTGCACTTGCCATGTTATAAATATATACTTATTTTGTAATTCCATCAATGCTATGGTAATGTACAATCCTCAGTCTTTAACTGGATATCTCCATCACCATTCATGTGTCAGAATGATTTGTCAATAATCATGACCCTTGGTACCTTCATCATTGTACAGCTCATTTTCTGCCAAAGCAGGAGCAGTATAGTGGGAACTGTGTTGGCCTCTTCCTATGGAAGTGATCTGCTGACAGGCATTCAAAAGACTGAGGAACAACTGTAGTTTAGTTTTCAGAGGGCCCAGGCATGCAGGGAAGCCAGGATCTAACATTTCCATCCTCTTGGCACAGGTCTGAGCTGCAGACCTCAGATGGTACAGCAAGGCTTTTAGGAAAACTCTTACCTCTCAGACAGAGCAGCCATGTCCAAGCGGTCTACTGGCAATGATCCCTGACTGGTGTTAATCCCTGAACCATGCCTTGGCAGTGTCTTGGAGAGCTGCAGACAGCCTGAGCCAAAGCTCTGCAGGGACTGTGAACAGTTTAACAATCAGGACAGTTCCAGGACAGTGCTCAGGCCTGTGTCCTGGTGCTCTGGTTTCCTGGTGGAGATGACAGTTCTGAGCCAGTTGAACAAAGTGTCCCCTTTTGTCCTGAGGAGATGTCATCTTGGATCTGCATGAATTCACACTAAACACCTGCTCATCATGCTTGCCTGTGCCCATCACACATGGAGAAGCATAAAAACAAATCCTGCAGCACCTCAATTATACAGATTAGATACCTGGGATCAAAAAAAGATGTTGGCATTGTAGCAAACATGCCTAGTTTAGAAAGATGTGCTCTCAGTAAAAGAGAAATACAATTTATTTATGAAAATGAGGAGGAGTTGCCATTCACCTCTCATGCTTTTCAGATGTTAGGTTCTTGTTGCACAAGTTGTGATATCCATAGGTCCTGGATACCAAGGTGCGTAGCCAAGCAAAGTTTCAGTGTATTCTGATCCTTTGGAAGCCATTGTGCAGAGGAGGTTTCATATAATTCTGCTCTTTCTTCCTGTTTTTAATCAGTCCTCTGTCTCATCCATAAACTGCCACCTTCTCATTGATTCTTCACACATGATGGGATTTCTGGGGCTCTCCTGTTATTAGTTAATACCATCTGAGAGAACATGTTTGGATTGTTTTACAGTTCTTGCAATTTTGCCTTCCCTAAAGGGAGACTTGCCACTGGCCTTGGCTGGAGGTCAAGTGGAGAACACTGCTACACGTGTGTTCTGGGACACTGTGCCACCAGTACCTTGCAGCACAACAAATTTGAAGCTAAATATGCAAAATTTATTTTCTTTGAGATCTTACAGACCATCCTGGAATCGACTGCTCATGATTGCTTTGGAAACCTCACCCCTTTTTGCACCAAGCAGTAACAGACTGATGTTCTGGGGCAGTCTCACCCCCTTCACTCCAGAAGGAAAGTGTTGTTCCTGCTCACTGTCCTGTCTGAAGCCAAGCAGTTGAACAAAGTAGTTCTAGGCTATTGGATTAAGGTAGAAATAACTTTTCTAGTATAAGTATCACACATTGGTAGGAAGTAGTAAATAGTGGGCACTCCATGCCAAGGCATAAATTCTGATATTATCACACAGAGAAGGCTCATAGAAAGTATGTTTGTAATTCTTCAGCTCTCTGAATTCTTCCCAGTTCACTGGGAAGAACATGGAAGTACTTTCAGATTCGTGCTGCTGAAAACACTTTTTGTTCTTATGCCCACACATATCTGGTAGAACCATGTCTCTGCCTCCTTTAAAGGTTCTTTTAGCTAATGTACTGCATTATGCATATTGTTGGAAAAGAAAATGAAAAGTAGACTCCTCTTGAATTCTATCTGTAATTCTCTGTGTTAATTTGCACAACTGACAAAAATCACTCAATATGGGAAGTGAATCTTTTCTCACTAGTTTTGCATATAATCTATTAAATTTTGATTGAGGTTATCTGTCTAACTTGTAGGCCTACATATGCAAATCAAAAGCTCCAAGTATTGTATTTGGCTAACAGCCAGAAATTCTGACTCACAATCAGTGGAAAACACAAAAGAAATTCTCCTGTATCAGTAAGGAGGAAATTAGCTACATTAAAAAGTCTTTGTCATTTCTTCTATGACTCTTAAGTACTAAAAACTTGAGGCTGAACAGCATCATTCCAGTTAATGGAAATGTTTTAATATATAGAAACCAATATAAAAAAATAATGTCTCATAAGGTACTTTGATCTTTGGAAGGTTCTTCTGGCTCTCAGAACCAACAGAGGTTGTGTGAACTTTGAAAAATCAGTCTCAAGGTCTTTTATCAAGCTGTTGTGGTTCAAACAAGAAAATTTTTCATGTTTGTACCTAGTCAGGTCTCCCAGATGCTTTCTAGCAGAGATGACAGAGAGTACCACTCTTATTTTACTATTTTACAGTACAGTGACACAAATGAGAAATAGAACTTACCTGTCAACACAGTCTATGGAACAGTGCTGGCACTAATGTGACCACGTGACGGGGTTCAGGTCACAGCACCATGCACCCATCTGATTTCCTGTGCCTGCATTTTCTGTGAGAGCATGAGGGCAACCTCGTGGGGATTGTGGTTCTGGAGCTGTGAAGATGGGACACATTGAGGCAAGCACTACAGCTGCCAAACAGGGAGCCTCCTGCCAATCCTGGCACCAGTGCCCATGCCACAGCCTTTTGTGTACCAAACAAACCCATTCCATGGGCCTACTCATTTTGAATGAAGACTTTCAAACTTTTTGATACCCAGGATCAGTTGTCAAGATGAACAAGATCTGCAAGTGAAAAAGGAAGTAAACCCAAAAAAGTGCCCCTTCCCTTGGCAGTTTGAGAGAAATTAGGGGGCAGGTTAAATTAGAGAAATAGCCTAGAAAGGTCCTATGAAACTGCTTCTCCCTCTCTTCCTCTCCTCTGCACCGTGGAAAAGACATCCCAGTGACTCAGTGGATGAAGAAGTGCAGCAGCTCTGGAGGGAGTGACCAGCACCCAGCAGAAATGGTGTGACAGTGGGGAGGGAGCTGCAGGGCAGACTGTGCTGCTGGGCTTCAGGTGACAAGAGGATCCACTGCAGTAACCATTTACATAACCAGAAGGTGTCTGACAGCCTAGAGAGGAAGCACAGCCACCTGTCCACACAGCCTTTCTTTCAGCATAAATATTTGTCACTCTTTGCTACTGTTATGTTCCTGGAGACCTTCTGGGAACAAGAAGTTCCTCTCATTAACCTCATTAACCTCATCTTGCTTCAGCCACTCAGACTTTCCTGGCAGACTTGCAATTTCTCCTACAAATTTCCCCACGGAAGGCAATTTTAATTGCAGTTTTGATGCAAACAATGCAGTTGAGCTGTCTACAAGAATCTCCTTATGTTGAGCCCGTATTCTACTTGACTTGAAATCTGCACCCTGCACTGTGCTGAGTGTCAGCAGGTAGCAGGTGAGTGTGGGTGTGGGCAGACAGATGTCAGGGCTGTGTCCTCTCTGGCCTCTGCAGAAGACTTGTGCAGGGACTACTGCATCCCAATACTGCATCAGGTTAATTAGATTGAACTGGTAATTAAGTTTAAAAGCCCTATGCAGCAGGGTCGAATTCAATCTAATAAATGTGTTGAACAGAAACCAAGCAATCGACTTCAAGCGTGCTCAAAGAACTGAGAGGCAAATTAGAGAAGAGAGAAAGATGGAGAACAAAATCAGAAGGATGAGAACTAGAGGTGAAATGTGAAAAGAAAGGGACAGGCAGAGAAGGAAATGCAGAGACCAACATGGACAAATATTAACATAAGAAGAGAATAAAGAGAAAAATAGCTATGATTAAGCATAGTTAATGCTAGGATGCTGAATACCAATAACAGCCAGACAAGGTCTTGGGCTTCCAGATTTCAAAATGTCTTGATTTTTAAGAACTTGTCTCTAAATCCTGGAAACGTTTTAAAAAGGTTTGAAAGTCCCAAATAAGAATATATGTATACATATACTTAAGAAATAATGTGGTTGACCTGAGAAATTATAATATTTACCCTGGTATGGAATACACACATTATTTACGGTAGGAAATTTAGTCACCCAAAATGAGACTTCTGCAGGATTTTGTGCCTAAAATATATGCTACAGACTGCATGTGTGAAAAATCTACAATGAATGCTCACAGTATGATTAATATATCATCTGCAGAGAAAGAATAATAGTTTTTTTCACAGATAACTTTTTTCTCTAATACAATATATACAATATGCCAACAACAAACTATAAAGCATTACCAAAAAATACTCGTTTTAATAAAGATTTAAAACCCAACAACTCCTCACATATCTTTTCCCATTCACCACTTTTTTTTAGATATGCTTGTTCAGTGACATTTGAAGTCTTTAGAAAATCTCTACATATTGCATGTGGAACCTCAGCACAAAAGTTTGGTGGTGAGATATTCTTTTCCTCGCAGAAATTATAATTGATAGAACCAAGGCTCAAAGCAAAGTTTTATGGTTTTTTTATAAACTTAGGAATGTACTCAGGAAAAATTGTTATAGAAAAATTTACTCAACCTGTACTTAAGGATTAACTAGGACAAGTCCTGTGACAGGGTGTAACCCAAAACGTGCTGCTTCTGCTGAGTTAAAGGTAGGGCTGAGTTCTAATGGGGAGCATTCAGGTGGTGTAGGGGAGAGGCAAAGTGTAGCTGGTGTGTTTGAAATGCTGTTCTGCTTTGCCCCCCTGAGGGGTCATGAAACCTCGAAGTATTTGGGTGATAAATGTGATGCTCCATCCCTGGAAGTGTTCACAGCCAGGTCGGATGGAGCTCTGAGCAACCTGGTGTAGTGGAAGGTGTCCTTGCCCATGGGGAGGAGGTTGGAACCAGATAATCTTTAAGGTCTCTTCCAACCCAAACCACTCTATGATTCCATGATTTTCTCCAAAAAAATCCAGTACCCATTTGTCTGTGAAACTGGTCATCTAGATGCTTACATGTATCTGAAAACGTGGGTTTTGGCAGTCAAATCAATCAAAATAACTTTAGATTTCATTAAAAGTATTTACAATGTTGTTTGTTTATATGCTGCCTACATTTATCCATGAAAGATAAAAAGCAAAGAAAGATAAATGCATGGTGCCCTGTCTGAGATAATTGGTGATTATTTTATAGCAGAGTCTTATTAACACTTGATTTTACAAGGAGTCAAGCTCCTGTAGTCTAGCAGCTCTAGGAGGATTTAAGCTTTGTTTTGTTGTTTGTTGGGGTTTTTTTGTGGCTCATTTTGTTTTGTTTTTTTTTTTTTAATGTGTCTCTAATCCTCAGAGCTGCAATGAAAAGTTTAAAAATATGACTGGAGGATCAAAGGTCAAATTTGAGATCTTAGAGGGTCAAAGGAAAAAAAAATAAGGATAACCCCTTATTGTGGTATTCTGAAAATTATAAACATGCTTAAGGCAATATCCTGATGGGGGGAGGTTGATTTGTGGATTTTTTTTAGGTTTGGGAGTTTGGTCATGCTGCCTTTATGTCACTTTCTGAAACTTATTTTACAATAGCCAATTATTCATACAAATAATCTAAAAGAAGAAGAATTAATTTAGATTGAAAATACTAAATGTAGAAAATAAATTATAATATTGTGGGAAACAATTTTGCATAAACAAGGGAAAGGACTATTTATATGGTAGATTTTATTCCACCTTGAATATTTGTTAATTTAATGAAGAATGGCCAGGAGATCTGCTTGCTTATGATAAAGCATCTACCAGTGCTAAAATCCTTCTAAGGAAATTCTACCTTTTCTTCCCTAATTTTTTAACTTTCAAGATGACAGTTGCTAGAAAAAACGCGTTGACAGTTTTTTCATAGGCATGTTTATTAGTAATTTTTTCATTTCTTTATTCCAGCCATTCCCATATCCCTTGGCAACAGCATTTTCTTGGCAGAGTTTATATAAATGTTGGGAGAAAGCAGGTGTTACAGACCCACCCACATCCCTTCCTGACTTGGTGTCAGTGATGTTAAGCCCTGTTTCATTTCTGGGTCTGTTTCCTTCCACGACATCCTGTAGGAATCTATAGCACAGTTGTTTATTACACTAAAGGAGTCATATTTTTATTTACTTCTGTATGGTTTTAGAGAAGTGGCACAGGCTTTACACCCGACCAAGCTTTGCACCTGTTAAATACTGAGACTTCCATAAGGAGGGAAATAAATCTGAATTCTTGTATTTCTTGATGATAACCACTAAAACCCCGCACTTTTTCAGAAGATTTTTGAGTGAAACTGTTCTCCCTTCTCTCTTCAATCGTTGTTTTGTAGAATCCCCTAAGATTTGTTGGGAGCATTACAGTGTAGGCTCTGTGAATGCATACACGCACATCTTTGAACCCAGGGAAAACCTGAGTTTAAGTGCTCTGATCAAAAGTCTGCAGCTGTAACGAGCTCGGTCTTATCCTCAGATTCAGGCAGTGTAAAAAGGTGCAGAGATTGTCAAAGGAAGAAGAGCCACTTCTGAAACAAACCCTCATCTTTTGATGCAGACTGTATGCTTGTTTAAACCACCTGCTGTCCTAAAGAAAAGACACCTCTCCGTCCCTGCTGTCCCAGACTCTCAGCCCTGCTGGCAGCAGGGATGGCATTGCCGTGGCTCTGCTCTGAGGCAGCAGCACAGCCACAGGTGATGGATGTTGGAAGCTTTTCCTCCTCTGAGACCCGGTGACGCCAAATCCACCCGCCCGCGGGGGCTGAGCCGCCTCTTTCGCTCGGCTGAATCTGCGAGCGCGCTGAAGGCTTTTTGGAGGGAGAGAGCGGAAAAATTTACGTTCAGGAGTGGACCGCGGCCCTCCTGGGCTTGGCACACGTTCCCTGCCAGCCCGGCGGAGGGAGGGCAGCCTGGGGTTCAGCCCAGCGGGAATGAAGCCTGGCGGGGCCCCCTCCTTGCTCAGCGCCTTCCCGGGGCCGCTGCAGAGGCCGGCCCGGGCTGCGGGGAGCGCGGGTGGGAAGCGGCGCCTCGGGGGAAAGAAATCCCCCTCCCTTAGGGCACGGCCAGGAGAAATCCTGCGGGGAGAGAGGCGAGGAAACAGCCTGGGAGGTCGGGAGGGAGAGGAACCGCGCCGCCTTTGGGCGTTTTTGGCAAGGTGAAACCCAGCCTTTTCGCCCACCTCCGTGCTCCGGCAGCTCGGGGAATGCAGGCACAGCTCCAGCTCCTCTCCCCTGGCCAAGGGCCCGGCGGGGCGGCCCGGGGCGAGCGGCAGCCGGGGGATGCGGCCGGACTTGCGGAAAAGTTGCGTGGTGCTCTTNAGGGAGCAGCGTCTGTAAGGGCATCTCATGCTCTGGCGAAGGTCCCCCCTGACACCTCGCTGCGGGGATTAAAGACCGGAGCTGGAGAAACTCCTCCCCTTCCCTCGGCTTCTCTCATTCTCCCCCTCCTCTTACTTCCCCCTCCCCCACCCCCCCAAAATTTCCTAAGGCCATTAGGAAGGGGGGAAAAAAAGAGAGAAAAGAAAAGAGAAAATAATAAGGAGCCTGGAGTAACTGCGGCCCGCGGGACGGTGGGGAGAGGTGGAAGAGGAGCCTCCCTCTCCAGATCCATCGGTCAGCACCACGCTTGGGTGAAGGCATGGGAAGCACTGCCATGGACAAGAAGAAAGATGCCTCCAGCAGCAGCAGCAGGAAAATCTCCAGCCACAAGAAACTCATGTTGCGAGTGCACATCCCCGTAAGTGGCTCCTCGCTCTTCCTCCCCTTCGGCAGCTGGCGTGGCTTAGGCATGTTTTTCTCTGGCATGGAGCGCAGCGAAAGGCAGGGAGAGGTGTTTTCCTGCGCCGAGCTCTGGAGTTTGGGGCATGCTGGGCTGGTGGTGCACCCTGCAGCAGCCGAGTCCTCCACATCTGGGGTGGGCTGAAGAGTGTGGTCTTGGCCCCCCGTGCAGTGCTGGGAGCGCAGGATGCAGTGTCCGTGGCACGGAGGAGTATCCTCACTATCCCAGTTTCAGAAGTGACTCTTACTCCCTGCTGTACAAGTGCTCCTGTGCCCCTGGGCTGTGGGTTTGGCTCAGTTTGTCTCATTCCCTCTCAGACTTTCAGCACGGTCTAGCAAAAGGTCTGTTCACCCCCAAAGGGTAGTCTCAACATTCCCAGGTTTGACTCCGGGAACTGTCCCTGCCTGTGGCTGAACCAGCGTTTAATCTGATTCTTCCCTCTCTCAAGATTAATCTACTTCTGACTTTCCCAGGGCTGGGCAACCCAGAGCTCGCTCAGATTTGGATCCAAGCAGTCTGGTCATTGCCGAAAGAGCAGGGCAGTTGTATTCACAGCAAACTAGTGAGCCGTGCAGTCTGTTCACCAGCTCTCTTCTGTATATTCCTCTATAAAGTTAACATGCAAGAAATTATAGATACAGATACAGAATAACCACAGATCTAAAGTTTTATTTCCAGTCAGTACTAAAAGGCTGACTGGCTCTGTCTTCAGAATTACATGCCTTTCAAAACTTAGATTACTGGTTTTCTTTACTATTAGGATGTTCTTGTGATCCATGTAGCTATTAGTTTTCTATTCTCAGTCCTGATGTACTTTTGGTTTCAGTGCTTCTGGCAAGAAATGATACAGTCCTTGTATCTTTTCTGTGCACTCTGTTGTTTTATTACTTACTGGTGTTTGGAATTTTTGTTGTTGTTGTTGTTTATTAGTTTGTTTTAAATCTCATTACATACAAGTGGGAAACAGTTCTGCCCGTATCTCTGCCAGGCCACCAAGGAGCAAAAAGATATTTCTGGTTCTAAGATTTTCCTTTGTTTTAGGAAAGAATAAGAAGTCAAAGCAAATTTATTAGGTGTCTTGAGTGTGTGGAATAAAATGGAGGAAAAGTACATGACTCTTCTGCAGATTTTATTTTTCTCTGGGGAGGAATGCAAGCCCAAGAGCCCAAGCCAAACTTCTGGAGCCTCAGAGTGCACTCAGTACTAGGAAAAAAAGGGTCTGTTTCTGCTAACATGGGTGTTGGCTATGTATTTGTGACAGAAGATTTTAGGCAATAAACTTTACCATGTTGCCAGTGATACTTCACAATAGGGATGTAAAATACCAGCAAATAAAATGTACCACACCAAAGCACCACTCCCCCTGTGCTCATTATTCCTTCCCACCCTGCCTGCAATATTGTCTCTGCCATCTCTTTCCACTGCCCCCCGCCACCTCTGACTCAGTTTAGCCAGAAACTCTTGTGCAGTTGGATCCCCACTGCTGCTCAGGAGCTGTGTTTTCTGCCTGCTAAGGAGCCATAGGTAGTTTTGGAGTTTCCTGTGGTTCTTGCAGGATTCCACAGCATCCACCTGGTGTTTTTGAAATATCTGCTGACCACCAGATATCTCTGACCACACCAGAATTTAGAACTATTTTCCTCCTTTTATGGTGTGGAGCTAACATAAAAAAAAAAAGTACTTAAGGAACTCATTAGCACTAAATCATTATTGACAGGAATGCTAATGCTTTTTCCTAATTTTCTCCCTAATCCATAGACAACCTTTCTTCATGAGTGTTGCCTTAGTTCTGTCTTGGATGGAACTTTTTTAGTAGTGGGTCATAATTTTTCATGTTTATCATCTCTTGGCTTTTTGCTATGCAGTTTGTCACCTAGGTAATGGTAGTGACTGAAAGCTTACAAATGCTTGATGCTGCACTGAAATCGACATAAGTTTTGTTGCTCACCCAGTTGGAAGAGTTTTGAGATTTGGTAATGAGATAACAACTTCCATCCTTCCTCTCCATCCCCAAAATATGATCCTTCTCTTCCATTGTGCATCATTCTAACATTCCTCAAATGGACTATTGAGCCCATGGTTGTACTCATATTTTTAGTGGCTTTCTGTAATCTGGCAGAGTTTGAACATGGCTGTGCTATAAGAAAGAACATTTTTTGCATTCTCCTTACTTGACAGAGGAATCTGCATTTGAAGAGATCTGTTTAGACTGGTTTTTTTTTCTCTTTCATAACGTTGTCGTGGCTGTTTTTTTGAAGCATCATTCCTATTATTTCAGTGGCGCCTGTCAGTGTAGCTGTAGTTGTCAAGGGAGCTTTCACCAGACAGTAATTTTTATTTTGTTCATCCTCTTCTTTGTGTTTCTCTGAGATCATGTTTATTGCTGAGACATGTAATTCATGCTCATCTGGATCTTCAGATTAGGAACAAGAGAAGAACTAACAAGGTCTGTGTAGGAGGGGAGAGAGGAGTCCATTCTGAAAGAGAAAGCAATGTGACAGAGAGGTACTGTTGTGATGCAGGCCGAAACATATTTATTGGTCATGCAGAAATGCTGATTGAAAGAGTAATATATATTGGGGTGGAAAAAAAGGTGAAGGATGCAAAATACACTATAATTAGGTTAGAGGATTGTGGAATTATAGGGATTTCTGAAAAGAAAGTTGTATGCATTTCTTCCCTCCCCCACACAGTTTTATTGTTTGGAGTTTGTCTGTGACAGTGGGAAAAAACAGATCAATTGAAGAAAGCAGGTTTGTGGCTTGCAACACTCCAGGACATTTCTCAGATACACCTTTCTGAAGGAAGAACAAGACATGATACAAAAAATCTGGAAACACTCTATTTTCACCTTCATTCTGTGCTCAGTCTCCTTCAGCACAGGTACCCTGCCTGTGCTTCTAGGAGTGGTGGTGGACCACCTGCAGGCTGGCTTTCCTCACTGCTCTCAGCTTGTGTTCAGTAGCCAAGAATAAAGCAGGGGCTGCTGTATTCTGTAGCATGGCAGGGGAGTGTTTGCTGAATGGCTGGGATGATGGAACATCTTGTTGTTTTGTTGTTGTTTTCTTTGTAAATACACAACTGACTTAAACTAGTAATTTAGATGGACCAGAATATAACTGCAGGTGCTTTTGTAAAGGTCATATCAACCTCTGTCCCAGCAGCACATTCAGAAGTCTTGAAATTAGAGATGCCTAAAATGGAAATTTCTGGTCCAAATATCTTTGAAAGCTGCTACAGATTTAAATAGAAACCTTTGCTCTATAGATGCATCATATCTGTAATATGAAGACATTAGCATTATAAAATTCCATTTTAAGCCATTAGAAGTTAATGCCTGCACATTGCTTTGAACATTTTTAAAACTCTATTCTGAGAGGGGATGCAATTGTCTGCTAAGTAGGAGCTCGCAGCAGTGAGATCAGAATGTTCTTTTGTCGTCTTGCAAAATCGATCTGTGCTAATGTTAACGTTGCCATTGTAGGTCCCTGGTGCTGCAAAAAAAAAAAAGAAAAAAAGAAAAAAAAAAGATTCTGTTGTTGTTTACTTTGAATTTCATCTAGGATGGTTCAGTCAGTGCTAGCTGAGTTATGTTGTATTTACATGAGCACAACTGAGGGTAGAACCTGTCTCAAGAGCTTCACTGTGCCAGGTGCCAAGCACCCGCTGCTCCCAGCAGGTGGGAATTGCAGGAGCTTGGCATTTCCTTGGATTTTTCCCAAATACATTGCAAGGTGACTTTTTATTCAAAAGAACAAAGAAGTTTTTTCACAATAAGCACAAAAAATAACATCTGTGAGTGAATATCAAAACACCTTTCAGTTCAGTGAAGTGGGTCTTGCCTCTGGTGCTTCAGCCCTGACAGCAGAGGTGATGCACCAGAAGGATGTGCTTGGAGATCAGGATTCTTTATTTTCTATGCCACACAAAGAAACATCTCTGCACAGTTTCTCCCTTTTCTTTGCCAACCTCTGTGATTTTGAAGAGACTCCTCAATGTCAAAATTTATTGGTGTTTCCAGACTTGGTGTTATGCCGGGATGCCAGGCTGAACATCAGATGGCTTAAATATTTCTAACCCGCTAGATGACAATGATGTTCTGACAGCTACTGTTGGCTCAGGCTCTGCCCCTCCATCTTGCTTTCCACACTTGCAAAGTCATTAATGGCTGCATGCCTAATAAATCACTGCAAAATGATTTTGTTCTGTCACAGTTTTTACAGGGTGCTTCTTGTCTCCCAGTAATTGCAGAGTGGGCTGATAAGAGCAGCACTTCAGTCTAGGAGTCACTTTAGGAAGCTGCAGATGGGGAATTATCTGGTGAATTCTTTCAAAGGTGAAAGGAAATCAGCTTCCAGTGTGATCTAGGAATGAAAGAAATGTTTATTTTCTTGGGAAGAGGAGGCGAAGGGAGAGAGAGACAGAGGAGAGAGAAATGTTTCCCTAAAATTAAATCTGCTACTGTTCTCCCTCTCACTCTCACTGGGCAGGCTGTGAGTTGTCCTGAGCCTCTGTGGCCTTGAAGTTTAAATTTGGATTCCTCCCTCAAGAGCCGATATATTAAGACAGGAAAGGGCAAGAGGTATTTACTCAGGAGTGTTGAGATGGTACTTTGAATTATCTGAAGGACTCATGTTTACAATCATAATAGCTGCCACTGCAATTAAGGAAGCATTAGCCTTTTTGGTTCTAAAGCAAAATAGAAACAGACCGCCAGTGTATAGAAACATGTTATGTCTTACAAAATATTACTTTTCCTTGTCTGAGATTCTGTTCCTGAAGCTTCTCACCCAACATTCCTTTATTTATACCTGAGCCTGTGAGGACTGTGGGCTCAGAAAAAATGTGAATTTCCTTGGAAATATAAGTTGTGAATGAAGGACCTCACAGAAATGTGGATGGTGAGACTTAGGCTAAGGGAAGTTTACACTGTGCTTGTATTGGGAATTAGTGGAACAGAAGGAAAGTCACGCTCCGGAGGGATCGGGAGTGAAGTGGGGGTAGTGATCTCCATCTAGGAGGTTCCAGCTCCTGGTCACAGACCAACAAGGTTCAGCTTAGGCTCAGCTTCACCACATTGCATTCAAGGGAGCTACTCAGATGTGACTGAAACCAGAATTCAACCCTCATTTTGTTGATGATATATGGACAGTCATGGAAGTAGGTTGGTGTGCTCAGGTGCTGGCTTGGCAGGACTAATGGGAGGAGAAAGGAGGCAAAACTGAGTCAGTATTGGTTGCCCAAATTGTGGACATTCATGTTGAGTGAAGTAACACATGTAATTCTCATCCCTTTGAGGAAAAGCTGAATTTCTGTCAAAAGGCATCCCATGCACAGGGAATAAGGAAAAAGCAGATTTGGTTACAAGAGAAATGAAGCATCAAGGAAGACATCAACAGTAGACAGGAGATGTCACAACATGGGCTATTTTACCCAAGACTGATCACCAGGTTTTGGGATTTGGCTCCAGGGCCTGATCTGGTTGCAGGGGGCTGCTGTCTCAATTTTCTGCTGCTGTTTGCACTGTAGACACACTGGAGAAAACCCTACAATCTCACAGACAGAGAGACCTGTGCATGTCTTCAAAGGCTAAAAGAAAAAGATTTCAATCTTGAATGGAGTGTGTTTTTTCTCCTGAAACGGAAATTTACGTACACACACGAATATATGATGCCGTCAATAAATATAAAATATTATTGTTGGTGTGATGATACAGTGCTGTACTACTGTTGAACTATTTCTCATTCCAGCAGTGAGCTAAAACACCAATGTATGTTAGATATGCAGAATGATTTTTTTGTTTATTCTTTATGTAGTCGTAGAAACTGGAGTATAATGCTTCAGTTTAGTGTTTGCTTCTGTCATACTGTCTCTCTTAAGTTGCTTGCATATGAAACCTTTAAAGCATGAAAGCATTATTTACACAGTAGAGAACTGAAACATAACACCATACTTCAGTTTTTGACACTGAGGATTCATAGAATGGTTTATAACATCCTTCAAATTTTCATAAAATTTAGCTTGACAGTAAATTACATTATGTAGGCATGACCCAGTGGGGTGCAGAGCAAATGCATTGCAGTGTGAGTTTCATGGTTGTCACTTATTTCCCACACCGTGACTCTTCAGACCTTACGGTCATTATTGGAAAGGGTGCCTGTGACCTTCTGCTCCAAAAACAGAACCTATGTCATAAGCTGAAGACTTAATCTATTTTTGTGACCAGGGTGAGAGAGCTATATGCCTTTTTTAAGCTGCTGGAGAACATATTCATACATCTGGGGATTCATTAGGAGGAAGTGTGTGCATTGTAAGCATTGTCTGCCATGTTATGGAGCCTTTATCTTCATTTATGTACAACAGCCATTGTGCAATTTTCAGTCAACTTTTCATGTCAGCAATGCTGCTGGAACAATGAAAATAAGAAAATACCATGCTTCTGCAAGCTGAAGAAAGCAAACCTCACTGAGTGGTCAGAGTGCTTCCTGACAACACTACAAAACACAGGACTCTCCTGCTCAGTTGTGGATTTACCAGGGGTCTTTTATGAATGACTGAAGTTTGGGTCTGGCTTGTGGGAGCCACATGCCCGTTGATTCCTTTAGGAGAGGTTGGAAATGTGTTTTCTATGGAATTGTGGAAATTAGAACTTGGTGAGCTAGATCAGGGGTAAAATCTGAGTCCAACATGAAGAAACTTTCTGGTGAAGACAAGCTCTCCATAGAAATGGTATAGTTTTAGGAATGTGGTGGACTAAACAGGTGCCATAAGCATTGCCTGCTGGCTGTCTGGTGGAAGAAATGGATTGTTACCTGCTTGCCACTTATTTTGAATGGACTCTACAAGGAAATCTGAGAAGAGGAATTATTTAGAGATTTCTCAAGTGGGTCACAATGACTCTATTAAGGCTACCTAGCCTTAATCCTTGACAAATTTCCACTGATAGAGGACTGTTCAATGCCTTTAAATAGGTGTGCATTTGTTGTGTTTGCTAGGCCTGTGTTGCCTTACTTTTGGCCATGTGGCCTTTAAAAGGTGTAAGTGCAAACAAGTGTTTTTACAGAATCATAGAATTGTTGAGGTTGGAAGAGAGAGATCTGGAGGTTGTCTAGTCCAGGTGTTGTTCCTGACCCAGTGGTCAACTAGAGCAGGTGGCTCAGGACTGTGCCCAATCAGATTTTGAATTTCTCCAAGGATGGAAACTCCCCAGTTTCACTGCTCTGATGGAACACATTCGAGCAAGTGAAAGTCCCTGGAGACAGGCTATTGTTCAGCCACTACACAGGCACATGGAATTGAACTCCACAGTTGGTTGGATCTTGTTCCAAAAGCATAGAGCCAGTCTGA
The DNA here is from genome assembly GCA_013399915.1 of Illadopsis cleaveri. Classification (NCBI taxonomy): domain Eukaryota; kingdom Metazoa; phylum Chordata; class Aves; order Passeriformes; family Timaliidae; genus Illadopsis; species Illadopsis cleaveri. The sequence goes on from VXBB01021475.1 coordinate 394,944, forward strand.
GGAGTGAAATTGAATTTGGCTGGAAGGAGTGTAGAGACTTCTGGGAAAAGGATTCTCTTGAGATGGGTACCAAAACCGGAGGCACAATAGTCCCAACAAGACTTGAGAAGGGAAGGAAGAGTAAGGGAGAGGTAAAAAAAGGTGCTTAGTCAGTGTTACCATGCTGTGTATGAGCTTGCCAGCTTCTCAGTAGATCATTGCATCTTCTGGAATGTGGTTTTCATCATGCATTGTCATTCCTTTTGCATAAATTCATTAGAGGGAGATTTGCTGTTACTGAGTATTAATTATATGTTGGAAGTGTGATCTAAACCAAGAAGTGTGAGGAAAGACAGTTCAAGGATAAGAGCACTAAATCCTCAGCAGTCTGAATCTCTGTCTGCTGTATGGCCTGAGGTCAGAAGAGGTGTAAGCTGTGCATTGATGAATGGCTGAGGCTTGAGGTCCACAAAGCATCAACTTTTAAAGTGTCAGTGTGCCAACACTGAAACACCAAAACAGCTCGTGGGGTCTTCTTTCTGTCCAGGAGTGAATCCTGTTAGATGTCTGTACCTATGTTAGTAAAGACAAATTCTCTGAAGAATTTAAAGCCTTGACAGATTGTATTAGCTGGAGGAGGTGAGAAGAAACAACTTCATCCCTGCAGCGCTGATATTCAAGGAGAGGGCTGGAGTTTAAGCAACTTCTCCCATGTTGTATAGGAATGTGACAGTTGGACTCCTGAAATTTTCAGACCCAGTTCCCTTACCTTAAGCATAAGCCAAACCTTCTTCCTATAGTATTTGTTCCGTAAGGATCCATGTACAAGCTCAACCTAAGTCAGATCCTTGTATAACATTAACCTAAGGCAGCAGTCATGGAAAGTATTTTTCCTTTTGCTTTTTGAAAATATGTGTGAAGTGAAAGGATTCCAGTCTAAAGTCTACAGACAGTCATGTCATGTCTTAAAATAACACTATTAGGACTCTTGGCAGCCTGATCAGGGAGACCAAGGATTGAGGATATGTGATAAATTAGAGGAGACTATTTTAATTTCCAGCATCAAAAGTGGTACCAATGAGTGTGCCTGATTATCACATCCTCCATGGGGTTCATGTTGAAAGCTGTGAAATGTTAGTCTTTTATTTTCTGGTTAACTGGTGGCATATCAGTTGTAACATTCTTGAAACAAGCCATCTACAGCTATTTCACATGTAGCCATCTGCATTGTCAAGAAAATGGAGTTTGGATACATCTGAAACTGCCCTTTACCTGTCGTGTTCAATCTGAAGCAGTCTCCAAAGAGTTTGCAGGCATTCTGTTTCCTTTCCTGAATTCCACTGACTTGTCCTTCCAGTTGCTGGATCTGGGCATTCTCTAGTGTTGCTGCCAGCTAGAGCAGGAAAGAGAATACCAGCATGGTCTCAACACCATTCTTTGATACTCCTTCCACTAATCCTTGATCAACTCCACATTTTTATGGAAAAATGGGGAAATTCTGCCATTTGAAAAGTTGAGCCAACATTATTCATAAACATAAAATTTATAGCCTGAAAAGAATGGGAGGTTGAAGATGTTATTCAGCTGTTCCCTTTGCTCTTTATTTAGTGACTTGGTATTCAAGGTAAATACTAATTTAAGAGACTCCTTTTAGTTGGGTGATGATTAATTATACATTTTCCTTATTTTTTTAATGTATTTTAGAATGACTCTACATGCTTTAAGCTGCGCAGAGGCAGGAGAGTATATGCCAGCATTTTTCTTTATAAAGTAAATCCAGTAATTCAAAAAGTGCAATTACTTAAATTCCTTTTTTCTGTATTGTACTTAGAGTTCTGGCTCTTTTCACTGCTGCAGATTTGTGGACATGCCATCAATTGGCATGTAAGAGTTGCTGTTAATGGAACTCTTCTGATTGTCAGCTGTAAAACACTGGAGTTAGTAAAAGAGGAAGCATCTTACTTAACCATGCACTGGAATGGGCTCATCTCCATTACTTAGTCAGACAAAATTGTTCTTCACCCAGTATTCCTCAGTTGTCCCAGTGGACCTCAGCCATTTCCCAAGGCAAGGGAAGCTGCTGTTCCCCAGCTGGATTTCCCAACAGATTGTGTGCATCCTCCCATCCTCCTGCAATGCTGAACAAAGCATGTTGCCTTACAATGCCTTCCTACTTAGCCAGTTTGTTTTATTTTCATTGTCAGATAAAACGAGTGGTAACTTGGTAAGCCTTGGTAACTCTCTTACTTTTGATGCCCATCTGTCTGTAGTCTCAGATCCAAAAATCTGCAAACAGATGACTCAAGTTTACTTGAAATGCCATTCACGAGATTAAGCCTTGAGAAAAGAAAATACATGCTAAGGAGGCTAGTAGCTCAAGGAGATGGGATTTTCAAAGGAATTTAGGCATCTTGAGTTCTTTAACAGTATTTGAAGATCCTGCCAGTTCATTTGCATCAGGATATCCTTAATTACATTTGAAAATTAAGCTTTACAGCTTTCAAATTTTCAAGGTGCCATTCTTCCCTCTTTGCTATTTATACCTGCATTACAAACAAGCCACTTTGCTCCTTTTCCACTTCCAGTAATATTCTCTTGTGCCTGATAGCTAAAATGGAAAAAACAAACAAACAAAAAATACAACAAAAAATATCAGAAATTGGTTTTTATTTCAATGGAACAGAGATTGAAAGTAATACTAGGAAGTAATTTGGGAAGAGATAAGTAGCAGCTGCTCTCCTGATGATAAAGACTGAAACTAAAACTGATACTTGGTGCTTTGCAATCTGTTGTGACACATAATAAAGTCTGTGTATGTTTGTCTTACATTTGTCTGAGAGGGATGAAGTATTACATGTGATAAAGACTTCAGAAAGAAATTTCTTTTCAATGTAACTTGAGAAAAGGCTGCAATCATTTAAAATTGTGAGAGGATTTTTTGTTTATTTTTTTTTTTACCTGGGTAAACTTCAAAAGTTTTGTGAGCTACTGTAGGCATTTAATGTGTTCAGACTCTCTGTGGGTAGTTATTTCAAATTTACTTTCAAATATAAATGTTAAAAAATTTAAAAAATATATATCACTGCCATAATCTGCATAAACCTTTTTGTCAGCATATTTATGAAGCAGAAGGATTTGGATTGAAGTAACCAAGGAAGAGGCACACATGTAAAAACAAAGGCTGTAAGATCAATGGCATTGATCAGTACATGCACTTTAATGGATGTGAGTTGGGACACACAGGCTGAAATCTGGGGACATGTGTCTGGGGATTGATCATCTTCTCTTAGAGGAATGGTAAAATCGAATTTCTCGACTTCAGCAACAAAGTGAGATAAGATATTAACTAACACACTCTATATATTTCTGAAAGATCATTTTCAGAGGGCAGTAGTTCCTTTGTTTGTGTTTTATAATCTTGAATATTCTGTGCACCTAAGTTAATTTAAAAAACAGGTAAGGACACAAGTCCTCGCTGACTGTATGAAGTTCAACAAGGGAAAGTGCCAGATTCTGCACCTGGGATGGGGCAGCCCTGGATGTATGGAATGAGGGGCTGGAAAGCAGTGCCACAGAAAGGGACCTGGGGGTCCTGGTCAATGATGAGCTGAATGTAAGTCAGCAGTGCCGTGGAGCCAGGAGGCCCAGCAGAGTCATGGGGAGCATCAGGCCCAGCATTGGCAGCTGGGCAAGGAGGGGACTGTCCCACTCTGCTCTGGGCTGGGGCAGCCTCACCTCGAGTGCTGGGGGGAGGTTTGGGAGGCACATGACAAAG
>VXBB01021475.1:398790-469051 GCA_013399915.1 Illadopsis cleaveri
GCCCAGCATTGGCAGCTGGGCAAGGAGGGGACTGTCCCACTCTGCTCTGGGCTGGGGCAGCCTCACCTCGAGTGCTGGGGGTAGTTTTGGGAGCCATATGACAACGACATTAAACCATTAGAGACCATCTAAAGGAGAGCAACGAAGATGATGAAGGGGTCTGGAGAAGAAGCCATGTGAGCAGTGGCTGAGGGCACTTGTCTGTTCAGCCTGGAGGAGACTGAGGGGAGACCTCACTGCAGTTACTATTTCCTTGTGAGGGGAAGAGGAGGGGCAGGCACTGATCTCTTTTCTCTGGTAAGCAGTGACAGGATCTGAGGGAATGGCCTGAAGTTGTGTCGGGGGAGGTTTAGGTTGGATAATAGAGAAAGGTTCTTCACCCAGAGGGTGGTTGGGCACTGAACAGGCTCCCCAGGGCAGTGGTCACAGCACCAAACTTGACAGAGTTCAAGAAGTGTTTGGACAATGCTCTTGGTCACATGGTTTGATTCTTGGGGATGGTCCTGTACAGGGCCAAGAGTTGGACTTGATGATCTTTGTGGGTCCCTTCCAACTCAGCATATTTTGTGATTCTGTGATGAGCAGAGCCTGTGTGTGTGGAGGGAAGCTGCCCTGTGTGCAGCTGTTTGCTCTAAACTGAATACATTCAGTGTGTATAGACAAGCTGGCAAATTGCATGTGTTGCATTGAGAAATGAGCTGTGATGGAAAATAAAATAGATGTTTAATTATTTCAGGGGAAAACCCCACGCTATGCATATCCTGTGTTTTCCTGTCACAAAACAAACAGAGCAACGAGCTTGACCTTCAGGCTGTTTTGATTTCTGGTGGTTTTTTGTTTACAACACTTAAGTAATTTGAAGTTCTATCACCTGGGCTATTGTGCTAAGGGATTAACACACAGTGGCTTGTCCTACTGTCCCAGATGTAACCAGGACTAACTTCTTCCTTGCCTCTGTCTGCTTCCCTGCATACAGCCATTGCTATAGAAGGCCTCCAAGTCATGTCATGTCAAATAATGCATGGTCTTCAGAGCTCACTGGGGGAGAGAAAAGTCTGGGAACAATGTGAACAGGCACAGCCAGGCATTTCCACTAATTGTTGATGTGGATGATGGAACACAAAAGCAGAAGGAGGGAGGGGGGAATGGAAATGTGTCTTGGTGTGGAAACGAATGTGTAAAAACAAATATGCCTGGACTTGCTTACTGGGAATGTAAATGTAGCACAGGAGAACTCCCACGACAGGAATCCTCTGCTTTAGTCTGCCCCTGCCAGATAATTTTAGAAGGTTTATTTTTTTATTTATCTACCACTAGAGACTTCTTTGGCTATTTGGGGTTGTGGACTTCAACAACCTTAAATTGTAAAAGGTAATTGCATTTTACTGCTGAGCTAGCTTGAAATTATCTGTTACTTTTTGGTTCTGGTTATTTGATATTACCTAAATATTGGAAATGGAAAACTTGAATTACTTAATTATTAATGTAGCATGGCAGTGGCATTTCAAAATATATCCTGGTGAAGTGGAGTTAAATATCTAACTAACTCTCTTCCATACTGTGTATTCTAATCCAAAGCAGGGTGGAGTGATTTCCAGATCAACTGTATAAAATAAGTTTAAAAAAAAATTACATTTTTGGAGGGGAGGATTATTCTTAGTGACAAAATAGAATTTCCTCTCAAGAACTGCCATGCAGAAATATCTATAATGTAATTTCCTTAAACTCAGAAACACAAGAGGTAAAGACAGTGATGAAGAGATGATCATTTGGTAGGACGAGCCTGAAAATGGCACATTTAATCTATAGAATGGAAGCTATATGGAATTATGAGCAAGTGAAAATGAAGTCAGTAAATTTAGTGAGATTCATAAAGTAGAATTAATAGATTTATGTTTCACCATACAGTGGAAATTTTTGTACACAGGTAAGCTACCAGCTCATGCTGGGCTTCGTTATCCCCTGGAGAAGGAAAGGTTTTTAAGATCAAGGAAGCAGAAAACACAAGTGGTGCACAAGGCACTTGCATATTCACCTGTCCCTGAAGGATCATCCTACCTATGCTGAAAAGCAGATATTTCTGCAGTGAGGTGCAACAGCTGCAATTAGTATAATCAGCACAATGCAACACAACTGGTAACAATCCAAATGCTTACTTTGTCCATTTACTTAATGAATTGCAAATGTCTGACTGAGCTGAGAACTGTTATGGAGGCAAGAGGAAAGGGAACAGCCAGCAGAAACACCAATTTGTTGATTATATAATGGATCTGTCATTAGTAACTTGATCATGCCAATGCAATTGCTTTTTCTCCAAGACAGAGGCTTGTTCTTACCAGGACTGATTGAAAAGCACTCTGATTATGCCAAAATGTGCTTTAACTGGAAAGAGGGAGATGGAAAACTATTTAACAGTAGAAATATGATTGCTGATAGCATTGCAGAAAAGTGACAATGCAGAAAGATAGGATGGTTTTATCCAAGCAGTTAGATTGATCCCTTTTTAGTTAAAATTATGTTAATTCAGTGCTGTGAAAGTTATCACAAGGACAGCTGTAAGGACTGATCATGGGGCAGAGTGAAAATGGAGTTCATCCTATGAAATTCATCACAACAGTCCATTGTGGCACTTCTATTTTGACGGGCAGGATTGGCCTCCCAGCAATTACCATTGAAAATATTTATCATTGTAGTGTGGAAACCTGACTTCCTGGCACTGCGCTGGGAACTTCATTTCACAGTAATCTCCTGAGCATCTCTGCTGACTAAGGCTAATTCTGAGCATGTTGCCAAAAGATCTCAGTTTTTCCACCTTCTTACCAGTCTTCTAGTTTTCACATCAGGTTTCTCTTTATTATGTGCTCCTCTTTTTGTAATCCTGTGATTTCCAAAAGCCACTGTAACTCCACACAAATAATATTCTTTATTTAAACTTCTTTATTGTATGGGTGATGACACACTGGGACAAATTGTCCAGAGAGGGTGTGGGGTCTCCCTCACTGGAGATATTCCAGAACCATCTGGACACAATCCTGTGCCTTGTGCTCTGGGATAGCCCTGCTTGAGCAGGGATGTTGGACCAGATGTCCCTCTGTGGTACCTTCTAACCTGGCCTGTTGTGTGATTCTGTTAATATTCCCTGAGCAGTATTACCCAAGCCAAAAGCACTAGCTGCTATCTCTAGAGTTTCTGAAACCTACCAGAAAATATGAAGAAATCAGGCTCACAGAACTATGTGTTGGGTGTGTATGGGAAAGATTTTTAGATTTGTTTACATTCCTGAGACATGGGTGAACTTTAGGGGTGAATATCTTGTTTTTCAGAATTTTGGTGACTTTGCTTACAGGTGGAGTACTTGACACTAATGTGTGCCACAAGGTTCCTGCTGTTTCATGGAGGATACCCACAATTAGCGTTTTAGGGGATATAAAAATTATTTTATATGGCTTAGGTAACCAGTCTAGTGCAGAGCATGGAGCAGCTGAAGCTGCTGGAGGAAGATTTCCAGCTTTCTGAACTGCTCAGCACTAGATATGCTGAGTGCCATTCTGGTGTTGCTTGCCTTAGCAGGAACATTTTCCCTGTCACTGGAGCTGCTATGGACAGTGGGGTTGGAACTGGAGATGCTCTTTCTGCATGGGATGGCACTGTTAGGATTTCATTATGGCTCTGTGCAGCTCAGAGGGATGGGAGAAGGAGCCACCTAGAGCTTGTGAGTGTATGAAGTGTAAATGAGCAAAATAAGATGTACCAGAAATATCTCATGAATGGATACCAAAAGATCCGTATTTTTAGTTTTGATTTTGCAATAAGGCCATTTGACAAACAACCAGGTTTCTTCTAGTTGTTTTGCTGAGAGCTTTCTCTCCTTGCACACAAATTTTACAGCTCTGCTTACCACAAGTGTTACCACATGTGACAAGATAGTGCAAAGTGTCTGATATAAGAGCTGTGATGGAGATGGGGGAGTGAAACCAGGGTGCAGTGGTAATATTTATTGCTAATGCTATGATGCACTCTCTCTGCTATTCTGGTTGTGTTACAGCTGTAATTCTGTAACTGTGGTCTAAAATGGGGAGGCAGGTAAGAGGCTGAATTCACTGTGAGCCAAGAAACCTAAAATATCTCTTTTACTTTTGGCCAGATGCCCAGACCAGAATAAATATGTTGAGCCTTTCTCTTTCACATCCCATTGTAGAGACAGAATACAAAAAGGCCAAACAGAAATCTGACAGACCATATTTTGTTTATATAGAGGTTTGGTAACTCTGTGAGATGAAGAGACAGTTTATCAAGCTAAATCCTATACTTTATATGGATTTGTAACAGCCATTTAAATAAAGTATGCCTTTGTGCTCAGGCTGAGAATTTGTAAATTCAAACTGTTTTATTCATGTTTGCATAATATATGAGAGGGTTTTATGTGTAGTACATATACTTGCCTAGATGTTTTTGTTGTTAGAATGATCATGGTGATTTAGTTAATGTTGTTTTCTTTTCTAAGCATTGTCTCAGAATTTATCACAATTTCATTAACAGAAAAAACCCCCCATCTTTTATCTGTCCTACTTTGTACACAAGGCCAGTTCGAGGGTAAGGTTGACTTTTCTGAGAAGCTTCCAGAAATTCCAAGAAAGGTTTATTTCCATCTGGTAATTAATTAAAAATAGGCTTTAAAACTTCCTATTTTCCTTTCTAGGATATTCTGTTTCTCAGGCCTTTCAGCACAGCTGTCTGTGAGTCTGCTGGCTTTCTGTGTTACTTTACAGAACTGCTCAGAAAAAGATCTGTGACACCAGTGGAGGGACAGAACTTTCCTCTGGTGGCTGGAGATGGAGTTCTTGGTCTGAGACATTGGTTGGGCTTCATAGAAAGTTTATAGCTTTGGGAAAGAAATTTAATTATATGTTCTGGCAAAAGCATTAACATTTTCTTGCTCTTTTTACTGTTGGGAAATTGCATGTAAAGCAACTGCGACTGGTGCAGCATGTTTCTGTATTTTATGTATAACTTCAAAGCAAAGTGAGTACAAATGTTTATCTCAGCAAAGTCTTTTCTATGTACATGTATTCATTAAGCTGATCATAGAAATTCAGTCAAACATAAGCTCAGCTATTGCTGGTAATTCATTAACAGATTCATCTAAAACTTTGTCTAAAGCTTTAGTTTCTGAATCAGGTCATGAACATATCATTTCCTCACCAGTCTGAAAATACACAGTTGATTTGGTGGTTAAAGCCAAGTTTAGCCAGATGGAGCAACAGTATAACCTCCTAACCACAAATTTGCTTTATCTTGGATCCAGCTGTGCTTCTCCTTTCACTTGTCAGGGCTGAGGAAGTAGGGGATATCTCTGAAGTGTGAAACGTGGCAGTCTTCACCCTGACACCCTGATGGCTTTGTTCTTCATCCTGAAGGGAGTGTGTAGCTCAAACCAAGCTCACACTCCACTGACCTTTGGGTGGTTCATTACTTGCATGGGAACAGAGTGTGTGGAGTAAACTCTGGCGCTGATACAAACTTTTGCATATGAAAAGCCCTGAAGTGCTTTAGGAGTTATATTTTGTCATACATGACTGACATATAGATAGCTATCTTTGATATCTGTGGCAGCAATCACTAACTGTTTTGCTGGTGTTTAGCAGTGCTAGGGACATTTATGCTGGAATTCAAGGAAGTTACTTCATCTGGACTACGTGATAGGGAGGACTTTGCCAAAAAATGCCGAGTGTGGAACAGAGTTGAGAGTAAAAATTCATCTTCTGAAGGAGACTGTTGTGAGATCCTGAATGAACACAAGAAGTTTACTTCTCTGTGTCTGGAGAAAAACATGGTTTTGTTCATTCCATGTAAACTCAATTTCCTCTGTAGCACTTTGCATGCCTGCACTGGCCCTGGTTTGGTTCCTGGTGAACCAGGTAACATCAGTGCCCTAACTATCTGGGATCAGGAATGTAAAGTGTCATCAGTCATTGAACTGCCAATATTTGGATATATGCAAGATCCTGATTTTCCCCAGTCTCATCTTGTTATCCATATGGTATTCAGTTTATCCTCTTGCAGCTCTTCTCAGACAAGTGTGCCTTCTAATATCAACCTCCTGTGCACTCAAGGTTTCACTTGTACTTTAAACACCAGGAGAGCTGCTTTATTTGCTCCCGCCAAAGAAGTGGACTCTTGGAGGCTATCCAGGTTTTTTATTGAATGGGTAGTTGATCCAAGCATTTCTTTTAAAACTGTCCTCGAAAGCCTGGGGAAGAGCCAACATAATAGCCCTCGTGCACTGCCCCCTCCATGTCCTTGCTTCTGCAAATTTCTAAATGTTTAGGAGAAATGGTTGATTTAATGTTGCCCTGGAAGTATCATTATTTTTGATGAAGCTTGGAAAGCAAACATTTAAGAAGTAATTTGCCCAAGACTATAGCATGCTGGGAAGTAGAGCTCAATGACTCCCTAGTCTTACATGTATGTAAGGTAAAAACCCATCATGCTTAAAGCCAGACCATTGTAGGTAATTCAGCACTGCAGATATCTTGGCCCACTCTATTCCTGATTCTGCACTGGCTCTCTGTGGAGCTTTGACTATATAAAATCATCTATAACATAGCTCCCTTTGGCCTCAGGAGTTTACCTGTAATGTCTGTTGCCAGACCTCTGTGTCAATACAGTTGTGGACGAAGCCAATTTGACTCATTTGGAGCAAAATCAAAGAGGACTGTGAACCTATGGCTCTCCATAAAACATCCCTTCCCTGCCATTCACTGTTGTTACGGCTGATGGAAAGAAGCCAGTGTTAAATAAGGGGTGGGAAAGCATCGCCCTGCCTTAAACTCAGTACAGCTGCGAGGGCAGGCAGTGTTTTGGCATGCTCTGGGCTCCCAAAAGCACTGCAGGGGCAGCAACGGAAGTTACTCCCACTATTTGAAAAGGCAGGTCACCAGAGTCCCAAAGTTCCAGCAGCTGAAGCCTCTGGAGAGCCGTGTGTTCCCTAAGCCCTGGGGAGAGCTGAGGAAGAGCCTGTGCTGCGAAGGACGCCCTCACCGTGGGAACTGTGGTTTGAACCTGCAAGGACGGTGACAGATCGGTTCAGAACTCCCCCAATGAGGGTCTGTTTATTCTAATTGTGATAGAAAGAAATCAGCCACGTGGCTGAGACAGGTGAAGTTTGGGACTGTGGTGGTGGCTGGTCAAATGTTGGAAATACCAATGCTGTGTATTTCTAGGTGGCCTTTCTAATCCATTTTCAGGAAGTTGTTTTTTTTCTTTTCTTTCTCTGTCCTTGTTTACTTGTAATTTCACTTTTAAAGCTCTTCCTTCCTCTTTCTGGGCTTCTCTTTCAAATCTCTTAAAAAGAATTTTTGTTCAGATTCGGAGAAACAGTGTTTGCTTGTCTGTTTGTTTTCTGTTTCTTTACTGCTGTTCAGTAGGTTACAAAGATAAGTTCTGCTTGTTGGTTAGTTTACATAGGTAGGATCCCTTTGATTCCCTTTTGGAGTCATTATAAAGCTCTTCATCAAAACTTGGGGCATTTGAAACTCTTAAATAGCAGATGGTACATTTTTATGAGCAGCATCCCATGGTCTGTGTATGTGGGTGTGCCTGCGCACACCCATATTTCCATGTGTATTTTTTGCATATAATCCTTGGGGCACATCTGATCTGAGGCTTTTGAGAAGGACCAGAACCATGGCATCAGGGAACAAGGATTTCTTATGACATGTCTGGTGTGTTTTGATGCAGGTGTAGCCAAAGCAGATGGTTATCACACTCTGAACGTGGAAAAGGTCACATTCTGACATGTAGCCACAGGTTGTGGACCAGACTCTTTCTAGATTTGGAAAACAGTTCAGAATTAACCTTTCTGAATCATCATGTATTTTTATGTTGACCCTCACATTATACCTAGAATGACTCCTTTCCAGTGTCTGTAGCCCTTCCTCATCTTTCAGTCATTAGACATCAGAGCTGTTTTTCTTCTGGAGTTCAGTCAGTTATTGGGTCTCAACAGGAGGATCAGAATTTCTTGAGTCTAGAAAAAAATGCTAGAAATAATTATTATTTATTTCCCTTCTTGCTCTAGGGGATGCATAAAGCAAGAAGGAGCCTTCTTTAACTTGCCATTTATTTCCTGCCTTCTGTAGGAAAACCCTTTAGGCAGTGCCCGCATATCTTCCCTGCAATAAACTTCATCAGCTTGCAAAGTGGTGATGTTTCTTGCTCTCATTAGAGCTTTCCTTCTGAATGCCACTCTTTTTTCCCTTCCCAATTTCCAACCTCAATTTATGCACAATAATTTTCCATTTTCTAATTGCACCCACGAAGTGTCCTTTTTCTCTTCTCCCTTGTTGCTGTTTATGCACCTTATGTGACTGTGGAGAAGGATCACACACAGCTGTCAACTGCAGGACCCAGCCAGCCAAGCTCCTTTAGTCACGTCCCACCAGAGAGACTCTCTGTTCCTCTCATTGTCAAAACAGCCTGGTGGTGCACCTGTTGCCAGCTGAATTAACCTTCCCTGAGCAGGTGACCAGAACTGTACACATTATTCCAGATGACCTTTCACACTGCTTATATATATCAATATGGAATTAAAGCTTTTTATCTGTTCCTGAGGCCTTGTGATGCCTGTTTTGAACTGTGCTTTAGCCATAGCAACATTACCGTACAGCTCCCAGTTAACCTTTTGAGACAGGTACACTTCAGTTTGCCTCTATCCAGCTGTTGAGTGCTCAAGTTTTAGGCAAATTATAGTCCTTGAATACATAAAGGAGGGATGAAGGGCTACACTAAAATAATTAAATTAAATTGATTAAATTAGCCCGATTTATCTTCCTCCACTTGTTCTGATCATCCAGTCCTTTTCATGAGGGAGCCTTATGTTTCTCTGAGGGAGTGAGCCCAGTATACTGGTATCATCACCGAGGTGCCTGGCTTAGCTTAAACACAGTGTTGTTGTTTACCCAGATTTCAGGAAGTTGTTTCACAGAAAAATTATTGCTTCTCTTTGCACTTGGGACTTGAAATTCCTAGTTGTCCTCCAAGTGCCTGGGATGCCAGCAAGAGAGAGCACAAGAGACTTCCCCTTTTTCTCAGCAATGTTAGTTGGCACTTGAGTGGCAAAGAAAAACAGCAAGAGGATGTAAAGGAGTTAGAAGGGTTTTCTGGGTGCAAACTAAATCTTGGCACAATTTAGTAAGAAATTGAGATGTCTCCCGCAGCTGTCTGGTTTATTGCTATGCCAAAGCTGGGGAGAGTCTCACAGAGATGGCACAAGACAGACCAGGAGACCCTACCAGATTTCATGGTCATAGTGACAGATCTTTGTGATTCAATATTATATTTTTTTATTTGACAAATAATATATTTTTCTAAATTTTCCTTTTTAATTTTAATTTTAAAAACCACTTAGCTTAAAAAGATTTATATCACAAGGGAACATCTGTCGTTTTTGTTGAATTACAGCCCACTAAGACAATTGTTTTCTAAGTATTTATGTAGGTACAGGTTTTATAGCCTATAGACCTTTGTTGCAGAACTGTGAATGAAAATAGATTAGTTTTGTGCAGGAAGGCAAAATAATTACCTGACCAAGTTGTTAAAACAGTATTTAACAGGTTTACATGTTTAATTAGGACTACATCTGTCATCCTTGCAGCAGTAGTAGCTGTCTAGAGCTTTAAATGTCCAGTAGAGAGAGTGATTAGAGCAAGTGGATGGAGTAGATGTTGGGTGGTTTGACTAAAACAGTGTGACCTTTGGAGCTAAACCTGCTTACACTTTGTCTTCCTCTGTTCAGGGTAACCTGCATTTCACACTTTTATTATTGATGGGGTGGATACTTCTTGAAAAGAACTGAGCTTATGTAAAGCAGAAGTTGCTGAGATCTTTTTTCAGGGTCTTCTTCAGCTGCCTTGAGACGTTGATAATGCTTGGAATAATTTTTGAAGTTTTGTTTCCTTGTTTTTTATGCTACATTTTACAAACTTTTCTTATTCCCTGTTTCCCTGACCTATCTCCTTATTTTTTTAAATTTTATTTTTGCTAACTCTTTTCTCAGGTCTCTTTGAAAGGTGCGAGCTGTCCTTTTTCAGTGGTGATATTCAAGGGAAATAAAAGGTTAATACAAGATTTGGGCAAATAATGATTCATTTCCAAAAGTGCTACCAGCAGAATTGGCCTTCAGCTGCATTGTGTGCTGAAAACTGATGACTTACAATTGGCTAAAGCTGACAGTGGGGCTGCAACAGCTGTGGTACAGCAGGGCAGCAGAAACTTGCAGAAACAACTGGTTTTGTTAAAGCTGAAAAGGAATGTTGTTTTCATCCCCTCTTGTGTAAGTAGGTGCTCTGAAGGTTTTCTTGTGCTGTTAAATACCTGCTGAGAAACAGCAGGATTTCAAGAACAAAGCTGTTTGCATGTATGTAAACTTACATACTGAAATGTTTAGATAATTGATTTGGTAATGCTTAAGCTTTAGGAAAGTTTGGGGTTTTTTCTTTTCTTATGGATTTAGTGCTTGTGGCAAGTTTTCTGGATGAACAGTCCTGTAGTAGTCCATCTATCCAGGGAGCAGGTCCTGCCCAGCCCCTGGCCTGGCATTTCCTTTGGCTCACCTGCCAAGATTCCCTGGAGAGGATACTGGTGTCTGTCCACCCCACCACCATCCTGTGGAGGTGGGAGAAGTTAAGCTTTGCTGAAAGCTGTGATAGTTTTGTGTTGCAGACTCTGAACCATACCAAATCCATCCAAGTACAAATTCATCTCATGGCAGTGCAGCTGATTTACAGGGGCACTGTCAGGGAGGGCATTTGCTGTGCCAAGGGAACTGTGTCTGTGTGGCTCATGATTCTGGAGAGATACCAGCTGCTGCTCCTGCCTGCTATTGCTACCAGCTCCTCTTTCTGCTCTGCTTTTATCAGGACCAATGTTCTACCAGAGAGATATAACTCTTCTTCTGGGAAAAAAAAAATATTTTCTTCTGGGAAAATGCATTGATTTGGCTTGGTTTTGCTTTTAGCTCTACCTAGAGCCCTTTCATCTGTGCTGGTGATGTTACTGCTGCTTCCCCCGGGGCTGCAGCACGCACCCTGAAATGCGTCAGTGTGTTGCCATAATTGCTGAGCGCTTCGTTGTTTCCTTAATCCGTGCTGACTCCATCGTTTCTGGGTATTATCGGGAAAGTGCTCACCTCGGTAGCAATTACACATGGGCCACTGGACTTCATGTCCTTGCCTGCGTCACCACATGGAGTGGTGTTAGAACTGGAGAGATCTTCCCTCCAAAGAGAGAAGAAAACAGAGGGGAAGGAAGAGCATAAGTGGCTCTTCTTATCAGCAAAAAAAAAGAGGATTTGTTTTCGAGGGCTAAGCTACTAATGCTGAATGACTTAAAGAGATAAGAGAGCTGCTAAGTCTTTGAGGAGGGTCGTGAGGACAAGATACACTCTCCAAGGAGGATACAAAAGACAAAAGAAAGGAAAACCAGAACAGTTGTGGAAAGAAAAAGTAAGCCACTCCAAGAGGAAGCTTAGCAGAGAAGATGGGCAGCAGTAAGGAAAGTTGTGATGTCTATGTCAAGGAAGCCAGGGCCAATAGAGGCTGCTGAAGATCATCTTCCACATAACAGAGATATGACCCATATACAGCAAGAGAGAAATGTAAAAGGTAAGGGCTCTAATTTTCCTCACCTTCCTCCAAGCTATTTTATTTTAGCTGCACTGTTTGAAAGAGTTACTGCATCAGGATGGGTTGTTTCCATATAAACTCCCCTGGCTTCCATTGACTGGCAACAAATAAGCTCCAACAGCAAAGGTAAAAAATATCTTCTACTCATGCAATTATTTCTTGAAACAGAAAAAAGCATAAGAAATAGCAGAGAATGATATGCAAGACAGAATATCTTTCTCCAGGGAAGGTAGTGAAGAACCAGTAAATGGGTTTGAGTATTTAGCTGGGAATCCTAAATTACCTTCAGAAAAGATTTAAAGAAAGAAAAAAATTTGCAGTGTGATGAGATTAGATGAACAGCCTGAAGTGGAGGTGGCAGAAAATCTGACCTTTGCTCTTGGTAAAGTAGCCACCAGATTATCCGTGGAATGAGAAGCTTCCAGTAAAGGCTGTGATGAGATACCTTTGTGTTCCTGATAAACCTGAGAACTTTTTCAGAGTCAAACAGGATGCTCTGTTCATGTTGTTCTGAGTAGGACATGGTGGGAAGAACTAGTGGAAGAAGGAAGACCAGCTGACTTGAGGAGTTGACCTGGATTTCTGGAGTAGGTGATGTCTGTTATGGAGCCATTTTATCTCATTTCCTAACGATACCTGGTAATACTGGAAATGGAGATCTGGCACAGCCATACACAGCCTTGTGTATTTTGGTATTTCCCCCAGATTAAATTTATTTTAGTGGACTGAAATTTTGACATGAGCATGATCTATTCTTGCTTCTTGCCATGAATTTTGCTATATTTGCCATCTGAGCTTCTGGTGTGCTGGACAACACAAAGCAGGGCTGCTTCAAAACATAATAGTCGACTTGTTATTAGTAGATTGTTTGTTTGTCCTCAGGCCTATTTATAAAAACAGCCCCAGGCAGGGAATTCTGCCAGCAGCCCGACCACTAAACAATTACAGATCTTTTCTGGGAGCTGTGTTTTTCAATCTATGCAATAATTCAGCAGCAAAACATAGTCACTGCTCACAAGTGTATGAAAGTAGCCATTTTTCTGTGTGGCACTGTTTTTGTTGGTTTTTAAAAAACAAAAATAGAGTCTCAAAAGGTATCCCTGTTAAGGCTAAAAAAATCTAATTTACAGGTATTGCTGCCAGGTTAGTAAAACCAGGTCCAGTATGATATGCAGAACTCAAAAGTAAGTCAAAGTGGTCAAGTAGATATTAATCAAAAATTATACATAGGCTGCAAACTTGAACAAGAATTCAAGGGACTGGTACTCATGAAGAGCCAGACTTTCCAACTCCCCCTGTTAGGTTTAAGAAAAACAAGCAAAAAAAAAACCCACCAAAAAACCCAAACCAAAACAAAAAAAACCCAAAAAACCCCCCCCCACCACCAAAACCCAAAAACAACTCTAAGGAAGAAGATTCATCTAATTTTGAAAGGACAGTGTAATATCTGATTTTATTGGTGCTGTGATACTTCATAGCATTCAATTCACAAGTGTGACAGGTGGTTGATTGGGTTTGCATGGTTAGTGGTGCAGTGCAGATGAGATGCACTCTTTACTTAGTGGATAGGAAACTGTAGAGGGCAAATGATAGTCCCTTGGTGGCCAGAATGGGATGGAAGGAAGTTTAAACATTTGGTTTTATTCAGACTGCTGTAACAGCAATAGCGAGAGTATTTTGTGAAAATAGCCTGATAAACAAGTCAGTAAATGAGTCTGGTAAATTTTATGAAAGGTGGGAATGGTCAAATGACACTTTGGGGGAAGTCCTCTCCAGTGGAGATAACTTTGCACAAGGCTGGGTCACTTCCCTGTACAAAGTTCAGAAGTCATGAACCAGAACGTCTCTGCTTGGAGAATGTGGGTTTGTTAACAAATTTGGTTGTGTTTCAAGGATTTGAAATGTTCTTTCTGCACTTGAAATATGTCTCTGTGTTTGCTAGATATGACGCAAGGTTTTGGCAGTTTTGCACTTGATTTATAATTTAAGCCTTAAGGAAGACCTGGGATTTGGGATTTAACCCCAAATCACTGTGAAACTTGTTAGGTGTTTAGATATTGGGGTTTTAAAATCTGTTATTTAATTATTATTTTACTTTATTCTTCCTTGGAGGGAAAACAAAGCTAATCTGCCTGGCTGCTGCCATGGAGAGGTGTGGCAGGGACAATTTGTTCCTTAGATAACTCAGGCCTGCTTATGTAAATACACCCTTGAAACATTCAATCCCTCTATTGATGTCTGAAGATTGAGGCAAATCATGAAGTAGCTTAAAAATCAACTGCTGTGCAGAGGACAAGGGTTGGAAATGCAGAAACCCTGTGTTTTCTTGTGTACATGTGACAACACAATCTATTAAAGGTGTGACAGAAGCAGAGCTGCTGCATCTCCAGGATGTGCAGCAAATTGGAGGGATATGGAGCATGGATGTGGAAGTTCAGCATTGTCTGCTGCTACTTCCTCACAGCTGCCTGGGAATGTGGTTGGGAAAGTTTGTATTTTAGGAAGCAAATTCCGTCCCTGTTCACTCCTCAGGTTAATGAAAAAACTCAAATATGTTGTGTTTTGGATGTCATGGCTCAAAATTGAAGTCAACCAGTGTCTATGAAGTGTCTTGAACTAGGAAGTGTGGGAGAGGGAGGAATCCTGTAGCATTTGTAGAGGCTTTTTTCCTATGACTCGTTTACTTTCTCAAATGAAAACTAACATATTATATTGTATTAAGGAGCAGATGCAGACTTTAACAATAAAGTTTTAAGTTCTGCAAAATTAACGACCTTTTATATTTTTTTTTCTTTCTTTCCATCCCCTCCCCCCTGCCTTTTGCCTTGTCTTCTTTAGAGTTTAAAAATGGGGAGCAGCAGAATTCTGGCTTTCAGTCTCAGTTCCTCCTTTTTGCACAAAGCCCCTGTTGGATTTCCCTGATCTCCCTCCCTACAGATTATTCAGCCACTCTTCTTATAAAAGGTTAAGATCTGATGGTGTTGAAACCTCTTGTTTACAATTATTGCAGAACTGTAGTATGGAAATTTCCATCTGCAGCAAGATTAAAAAAAAAAAAAAAATCCCTGCTGTTTTTGTGAACTTTCGGATCCAAATAAAGAGAGAATGTTTGAAACAAGCATGTTAATTCTGACTAGCACATACAGTGTGTTCAGCCGAAGAGGTCTAAGCTAATACCCCCATGCTCTGAAAAAATTACCTTCTTCTGCTCCTCCAGGAACCACAGTCTCACTTGCAGAGATGTCTAAACTGCTCTGATAATCTTTGTATTGAAGTCCTCTAAAGTGCAGTGCTGTCTTCCTTAGCACAAGTTAAAAGATGTGATCAAGTTAAAAAATTGCTGACTTTGTTGTCAGCAGTGGGTTAATTTTTCTTTTTATTTAGGTCTTTCACCTGTTTGGGCAATGGCATGTGCAAGGATGTCAGTACTTTTGGAGAGTAGTGTTCATAGTGCAAGATGCCCGTGACAGATTTAAGTCTATGATGTGATTCCTTTGGGAAGGAAAAAAAAAAAAACAACTTGTGGATCCTACAGGCCTTTTGGAGAAACCAGGCAGTTAACTTCTCTAAAAGCAACACCAGTGCTGCCTGTATTTCACATACTGTGTTCTATGAGTTTCCAGTATTACAAGGGGTGTAATTCCACAGAGAACTTGGATTTTCCATATCAGTTCAGAGCACACACAAATAAAGCACCCATTGCCCTGCAGCCACAGCTGCCTCTCCTGCTCCTTCCACAGCCCAGCAGGGCAGCAGTTGTGCAGTGTTTACATTGGGCACAGAAGGGCACACTGCTTGCATTTAAAACTTGCTCTGAAGGCACTGGTATTTTCTCTTAACACAGCAACAGTAATTTAAATTCTGGAGCTAAGTTCCTGACAGAAGCAGATGACAAAAAGCAAACTTTATGACAACATGCAGGGTTGTGGTTTTGGGAAGAGGTTCTTTCCTAAGTTGATGCATTTCAGTTGTGTACATGTTAAGGTTTGTCACTGGGCCAGTCTGAGAAGGAGCATTTGATACGTCTGTGAAGCTGGTCCATGTGCTGCTGAGAGGCAGGAGCTGCCTGACCCCTTTCTTGTGGGCTGAGTGCTCAGTGCTCACTGGAGCACCCTTGGCCACTGCCTAATGAGCTCAGTGATCTCAGCATCTTCAGGCTGCTCTAAGTGACCATGTTTTTGCATGAAAGCAAAACTGAGGGTGTTCCACTTCCTCCTATTTTGCTTTTGGGACAAGTTATAATTAATCTCCTCTTGCCTTTGTAAGCCCTGACCCAAAGCACTGCATAAGCAATAATAATCAAGGTTAAAAATTCAACACTATAGTGATTTATATTTTCAGGGACCTCTACCAGCATTACACAGTTAACTGTCACAACGTTTCTGCTGTAAATGAATGTTAGGTTCATTTTTTTATGTGGGGGAACCTTTTGCTGAAGTGCAGGGCTGTGTTGAAAGCATGAAGGAAACAAATGGTGCTGTTGGGACGGATTCCAACAACGCCTTTTGCCAGAAAAAGGCAGGATGCCTTGGGTTTACCTGGCAAGGGAGAGTATATGATAATGCATCACCTCTGTACCTGGTGGGAAGAGCAGGGATCTCCCCACGGCATCCGAGGGGGCCGTGCCGTGCATGTTTTCAGCTGTGCACTGACAGCTGCAGGTGCTTTCCTGTCAGCTAGCGTGGAAGGTGCCTGCCTGGCTCTCTGCTGCTGTGTTGATCACTTCCAGAGGTGTTCACCTCGTGCTCATTAACTTGCTGGTGCAGGGCACGCTGGAACAGTCAGGCAGGATTTGTCTGGGGGAATGAGGAAACGCTGTAAAAATCGGGATCAGAATTTACTTTTAACCTGACTGCCTTTGGGCTGCTGGTCTCCACGTGAAGCATTATCTGTGGCACAAGGAACACTCCAGTGATTGCTTGTAGACTGTTTTGGGGTTTTTTTCAGTCATGGAGTTGTTCCCCTGGCAGCATCCCTGTGGTAAAGGCAGGTGGACATTAAAGGGGAGAATGTGGATATGCAGATGAAATGCCAGTGTGAACAATATTCCCACCTCAGCACTCAGGATCTGCATCTCTGGATCAGGTCTGCCCTGTCTCAGGGTACTTTTCTAAAGGATGCTCTGCAAGCTCCTGTGTGTCAGGATACCACCTTTATGCCACTATTGAAGTTGGACCCTGGTTACTCCAGCTTCACCAGTAGTGGGAAAGGCAGTGAAGTGGGAGGAAGGTTTCTGTATTCCCTGCTATTTCTAATGCCACAGCTTCAAAAACAACAGGAAAATTCAATTCACAGCTTTTTTTTCCCCTTACAGTTCCATTGTTTTTGTTTACATCCACTATCTTCCTAGTTAGTATAGAAAGAAAAATCTATAGTGGAAGAGAGAATGTCTTAAAAATAAGAAAAATTCCCACAGAGCTCCGGAGGAGATCACAAAAATTTTCCAAGTTTAATTGTTGCAGAGAGATGCGCTTGAAAGGTACATCTGGGTCTGCATGTGTGGCTTTGCCTGGTAAAACAGGGGCATGTTAGAGGCAGAATCCTGGCAGTGGTTAAGCCAGTGGGATTTTTGCCAGTGATTTTAATCAGAGCCAGAATTTCACCCTAGGTCTATAATCTTGTGTAATCTCCCTTTGAAGTCACATGGATTTTTAACTAATGTGTTATGTAACACCAAAACAGTTCACTATCCACCCAATAATGTCTGTTTTCCTGTGTAACCAAAATGAAATGTTCCAAACCGTGTTTTCCAAAACCTGAGATTGAAATAAAAACATTTTTTGCCCCATTTTTGTGAAATATTTGGTGTTTGTGAAGCTGGGGACAAAGATTTGTGTAGTTCCATTCCAACCTGAACTATTCTCTGATCTCACAGTCCTGCTTTAGGTGTTAGAGAAATGCTTTTTAGGGTCATCTGCTGGTTAAGAAACTGATAGGCTGCTGAAAACACAGTTTGTCCCATTAAAATGAATAAAATTATAAACCCTAATAATGCCGTGTAAGAATTTGAGTTTGGGGTTTTTTCTGCATATTTGGGGTCCATTAGCCAGTGACCAGCTCTTCTGAAACCTGAGGAAATTCCATTTCCAGCTTACATAGCCCCAGAATTTCACTCTATCATCAATGCAACCTCTGGGATTTTTAAAACTGCAGGTGTGTCTTGAGCCTGCTAAACTAAAAGAGAGAAGGTGATATAAAAATATATTCAGTATAAATAAATAAAATACTTCCATGTCAGAGACAGTTAGAGGAGTATCACACAAACCCACTGTTTTGGGACAAGAACTCCTATGCAATTTTGAAAGGAGTTGTTTCTTTCAGATCTTAAAGATTATGAATATTTGGATTTTCAAGACAAGACTGGCCAAAGCCCTGTGCACTCTGGTTTAAGTTTCCTGTTGACCCTACTTTCAGTAGGAGCTGCATCTAAAGACTTAGAAATTCCTTCCCCTTTGAATTGTTTTATGACTTTGAATCATGCACAGATCTCCTTAAATAAGCATTAGTAAATCCTTGTCAAAAACAGACTGTAAATTATCAGGTGACAGTACACAGGTTGTCTTTTCAGTGCATTTTTGCTTTAGATTCGGTATTTACACAGGACTGAAAGCTGAATTTTTGCTTTACTTTAATAAAAGTCAGAAGGTATATCAGTGACAGAGGCAACTCTTAATTCCTGACCTGATGGCCTGATAATACAATTATTCCAGGACTGAGGAATTGTAACCTACTTCTGTAAAGATTTTATGCTTTGCAACAACAGCATCTTAATTCACAAGTAAAATTGCTGTTGACCTGGTTAATATACACATATTTTAATTTTAAAGCAGTTAAGGAAAACTTTCTGGCTGTATTAATCTATTTTTATTGTCAGTTTAATGAGTTACCTTTTTTGCCTTATAGCAGTACCTTGGTGGTTTGAGTTTTGTTAAAAATAACTGACTGACAGTTCCTGTTTCTTTGTGCCTTCTTAAGTTGTGTGATTTTTATCTTTTTTTTTAACTATTCATTTCCTTTTAGTTCTTTTCTTAAAAGAAAAACCTCTGCCTTTGCAGATCAGTCATGTTTGAATGAATTTGTAAGTATCTGACTCAAGCTAAATTTGCTGTAGAGCACATCTTTGTAAAGCCATGGGTTTTCTTTGTTGAGGGTTAACTATATAATACTTTGATTTGAATGTTTCAGCCTGGGAATTGTTTCAAGTGGTGGATTAAGAGGTTTGTCTAAAGTACTTAGGAATGCAGAGTTTGCAATAGTAGGTGAAATAATTTGTCAGTTATGTCTCGTAACCTGCCTCCAGCAGTTGTCAGGCTCTGTGGCCATGGTGAAAATTTTTTCTCTTTTTCTCAGCATCCCCAGTTGAGCTGGTTACTTGTATAATGCAGTATAGGATAACTGTGGGAAAACAGATTGTGTTTTTAAAGAATAATTAAGCTCTTTACACTGCAAATTTGACCCATATTTTAAAATTTCAAATTTGGTACAGAACGTTTCAGACTCTAAACCTGGTTTTTATTCCCCTCCCCCCAAAAATGGACAGCAGGCTTTACCCACTTCTATGACTTTTCTGAAGTAATATGTTTTTTCTATAGAAGTCAATATAGTTGAGAGCAAAAGAATGCATTAGGCTTAGTGATGTACCCAAGGACTACTTCAAGAAAATAATTGCTAGTCAAGAGATGACCAGAATTAGAAATCAGCAAATCAAAATTTGTTTGGTTGAAATAAGGCAGCATTTCTAAATAAGAGGATGACCATGGGCTCAGTACCACTTCTGGGATCCATCATTGGTAACCTGAGTTAAAGTCTGCATCTGATATTTGGGAATTGGGGGGCCAAAGGAAGCATGTCCTGCTGTCATGACTGCCAGCCCTGACCTGTCACCACAGTGGCCTTTCCTTATTGTCATCCTGAGGAATACTTTCATCAGGGACAGAAAGATGGACATATAACAATATATTCTGTCTCTCTAGTTCCCAAATGACACCCAAACAGGAAGGTTCAGGGATTTTTTTCCCCCCCATTTCTCTTCTAGTTTGTCTTTTCAGAGAGTGCAGGCTGTAATCAGTCATGTTGCTTTTCTTTTGCATCATGACTGTCAGCACCTGAAGGAAAATCTTAAATTGCCAAGTGCTTCTATAAATTGGACAGGTTGCTGCATGGCTGGTTGGGCATTCTACCGTGCCTGTGTTTCTCCAGCTAAAACAAAAGGAATAAAGGTTTGTGTTGAAATGAAAGCTTTACATTTTTGGCTGCTTTGAATTCTCTTTCTTCACTTCTAGATTTGGAGCAAAACCCTTTTGAAGACAGTGTTTACTACTTTGATACCAATTAGGGCAGTGTTTCTCTGTCTTGAAACTCCAAAACTTGCTTAATTATTAAATGTCATACTATGCCAGGGTCATATTTCACCTTTGCACTCTCAGCAATTCTTTATTATATAAATATTTTCACAGCAAGCCCACTGTGGTGGAACAGGACTTTCCTCAGTGTTACCCAAAGAGCGTGTGAAGGAAAATCCATAAGCAGCAAAGCAAACAAGCTCAGTGCTGGGACTTGGTGTTACAGTGCAGTGAAAGCCAATTCACCTCTTCCAACACGAGTCTTCAGCCAGTTCCATAAACCATGAGAAGATGAAGAAGGGTGTGTTGGCTGAGGAACATTAATGAGTCAGGAAGCTTTTTGCTCTTGAACTTGTGATTGATGACTTTATGGGCACTCTTTGTGCTGCGTTCTTAGGAAATGAAATGGAAAATGGTTTTGGATTTTGCAAGAATGCTGAGAGGTAGTTGAAGTGTTTGATGAACAGCCTATGTGGGATCTTAGCCTGCTTGGAGCATTTTGCAGTGTAAATATAGCATTAAAAAAGAGATCTGATCAGAAAATCTGCTTGACCTGTTTGTGAGTTGAACTTCACGCTTTTTCTGGAGCTCTCTTTCCTTTCCAGCAAGATCCTGGGTCTTGCTGGAGGGAAGGTACAGTTTCTGCTAAAATAATGCCACGTTTCTGGTGCCAAACAAGAGGACTTAAGACATAAAGGTTGGCACCTGCAGCACCTTGCCCATTCCCTGTGGGAGCAGAGGAATGTCTGCCAATCTCATCTGGAGTTCTGAGTGCACAGGGAAAGTGGATTTGATGTGTTTGAAGGAGCGAGAATGGCTGTCAGTGTGTATGTGTTTGCTGATGTGCTTTTGGGGTTATTTTCTTTGTTAATTATGTTATTTATTGAAAAATACAGACTTTGCATGGAGTTCTGTTTGTGGACTGTTGTTTGGTACCACAGATTGAATACCTAAGCACGGAATGAAAGGCAAAAAAAAAATTACAAATTTTGTTCTTGTAAGAATATCTTGAAGACTGCAGCATGTGAGAGGGCTCTTGGGACACTTAAATCCAGGACTGTTCAAATATATATTTTTCTTTCCATTTGTTATATGGGGTGAAGGGAAGCAGATCTGATGTTACAAAAACTATATTTCATTCCTGCTGTGAATCATCAGATAGTTCGTGATTGTCTGTTGTGGGAGAAAACAATTGAGACTAGAATGGATTCAGCCTTTATGAAATCAAAGCCAAGGTCTTAAGCCCCATTGTTGTGACACAGCCTCTGGAAAGTGGCTTCCAATTCTGGATCTTAGGTGATCATTCAGTCCAGGCTCTTGCATTAAAGCAGGATAGGTGTAGCTGATTGGACTGAGGCCATGGATGGCAGATAGGTCACAAAAATCCAGCAGAATCAATGAAAGGAGGGAATTCCTGCTAAAGCAGCAGATGGTGCTTCCACAACCAACTCTCCCATCCTGGCCCTGCCTCTGCTGAATCCAGGTGGGAAGAGGAGATAATGCTGCAATTTCCCTTATCCAAGGCAACCTCTCCATGAAAGTGGAGTGCTTGGGATGCTACAAAACTTAGATGCAGCCTCCAAAGCTATCAGACCATCTCTGGCTAAGCTCTTTTTGATAGAAGCTCTTACTAGAAAGATCTACCACCTCCCAAAACAGGTTCTTCAGCATCCCTTGGCTATCTCTTAAACTTTATGGTCATATTGACAGGACATTATCCCTGCTGTCCAACCTAAATCTTACTTCCTGCAAATCAAGTTAATTTATCTTTGTTCTTGGCTTAGTGACCATGGAGAGTATTTGACCACTGACATGTTTATTTTTTTGGTCTTCTCTTTCCTAGTCTGGAAACCCCAGTTCTATCAACACATAGACCATATGTGATTGATAATCCTCCTCTGGTTCTCTGGACTGCTTCATTTTGGAGCATTGTGTTGTTTTGAAGATGCTCTGAGCAAACAAGATCTAAAATTAGACTCACAGAAGTCTTATGGAGTGGGAAAATTGCCTGTAATGCTGTCTGACAGCTCTCCTAATGCACCCATTTGGATACATTTGGGGTTTTTTTGCAGTTTCATGTCACTGACTCATCCTGGAGTAGTTCTCCCTTTTAGCAGCCTGGCTAATAGCCAGCTGTTCCCTGCTTCATATTTAGGTGTTGTCTCCCTTCTTTCTCTAACCTGTTGTAGTTTACAGTGTTTCTTTTCATGGATGAGGATTTTTTCTTGGCTTGCAAGATCACACTGCTTACTTTTCCTGTCCCTAAAACAGCTGAGAAACCTCATACAGTTTAAATAAAATTATTTCATCATTATTCTGAAGTATCTTCTGAAATCAGTTATCCAGATGATAAATAAGGCACTGCCTATAACCAGACCAACAGTGATGCCATGCAGGAGACTTCCAGCCTTAGTGACAAGTTACTAACTCCCCTTTTGAGGGCTTTATGAGAGGGGACACTCTCACAGTGATTTTTTATCTGTACCTTATTTCTCTGATTTGGTTATGAGAGTGTGCTGTGTGAGAACATAAGAAGTTTTACAGCATTCAAGGAATGTCCCATCTACTCTTCCTTCTTGATTCACAGCCTTTTAAAAGCTACTTCAGATTATATTAGATTAGTTTGTAGGAGTTGTTATTTGTAGATTTATTTGTAACTGCCTATGGAAGATTTATTACCTGTCTATGTAAGATATTTATCTTACTGTCATATGGCAACAATTCATTGGTCCCCTCAAATAATCCTAAATTACAGAATAATTTTGTGCCTTCTACTCTGTAATTCCATCATTTAGAAAATTGAAAGTACCAGTCTGAGAGAAGAAAACATCAGTGCAGTAACTTTTTTTTCCATGTCTATTTTTGGAAGCCTTTGTTTACTGCCTGTATAGAAATTGAGAAAAAAGAATGGAAGATTTTCTCCGCAGACCTCAGTGGCCATGTAGGTGACAGTATGGCTGTTATTTGAGTGGGCAGAAAGTGCTTCTCATGTTGGTGAAGAGCAGAGCATTATTTTCTTTGGAAACAGGAGTGTTTGAGAAGCTTCTAGACACCCTTTTTTTTTCTCTCTCTCTTTCTGTGCTTGAAAATGACCTAACATTGTATTATTTATTATTATTTTGTGCTATTGTTGCCAATCTAAGACTGTTCTGTCATGTAACACATCATACTTCTCTAGAAATATTCTCTGCTCTGACATCTTACAGCATCTCTGTGTAGACAGTGTTTTCTTGAGTAGCTTTATTTTTTAAGGTTTGAGTAATAACAAATGTGCCATTTTTAAGTTTTCACAGGTAAACACAATGAGGGTCTTGAAAAGACTCTGCTGATTTCTGACCTGGAGGGTCTGGGATGGAAATAAACCTAGGAAGGGGCTCTGGTGAGCAAAGGAGAGGAGAGCAGTCCTGTGCTAAGCAGGTAGGAAAAGTGGGGTTTGTGGAGCCCAAAGGTCACTGTGGAGTCCTTCCCTGGGTTGATTCCAACTATTTTTGATTTTAAAAGAACCAAAAAAATACCATAAACAAGCTCAGTGCTTGGCTGTTAGTTCGAACAGTAGTTTGAACGGCTTATGTGTGTGAGATCTGAACTGCAGAGCTATCCTGGCTCTGAGAGCAGTGTCTTGCTAATCAAGAAGATTCCCAAAAAGCCATTTTCCAAAATCTGCTGGTGCATTTTTTCTGTCTTGACAAAGGAGTAAGGAGCATGTGTACGTATTCATCCCTCTGGGCAGTTTCTCAGCCTTCACTGAATTATGAGCTTTTATTTTAGCTTTTAAGTCCTTAATTCTGTAACAGTCCCTAATGCTTACCTTCCCAATTATCCAGGTGTGACCATTTTTACTTTAGAGGCAACACATAATGTTTAGATTTCTTAAAAAAAAAAAGGCCACAGAAAGAAAAATGTAAGTACAAGTAAACTTGCTTGGGAAAGCAGCATCACCATGGGCAGTAAAGAAGTTGTTGAAGTGGAACAATGTGGCAAACCTGACGTTGATTGGATTTAAGGCTCTAATCACTTTCCCTTGCACATGAGTCTCATATCTGTTGTTAACTTTAATGAGACTCATGTGCCAAGCCTGCAAGGAGAATTGGTCCTTAATTCTCCTCGCTGCCAAACTGTTTCATTAGGAAGTATTTCCGTGTCTTCCTGTGGAAGTTTCAGCTGGCAGTACCGACACAGACACAGTGCTGGCAATGAGGAATTCTCCTCACATCTGGGAGCTGTGGTGAGAGAAGGGCTCGGGTAGATCCAACACTTGTGCCAACGAGTGTGTGACTAAAGAGCTAAAGCTTCTTACCTCCTGCTTGCTCCTGCAGTGACTCTGGAGGAATGGGTCTGTTTTTCTTCCCTTAGTTTCTAAAAAGGAGAAGCAGTTGTCCCTATCTCCCTGATGGAGCTGTTGGGAGGATGAATTGGGACGTGTTTGTAGAATTCTGCGTGTGAGAAGTTTTATTTGAATGTTACTCCTTATTAACCCCGACAGCATTTCTCTGAACTTTGATGGTAATCTTTGGCCTACAAATACTGTATGTGATTCCATAGGCATGAATACCAGGTGAGCAGCTTCACCACATTTTGCAGTGGCTTAATGAGTGTGTTTATAGTAATGATCTTATAAACCCAGAGTAATTGAACAATAAGCCACAAATCAGTTGCAGCCTGGAAAATTGTAATTTGGGGCCACTTTCTGCCTCCATCTGCATAACATTTTAAATTTGTTGCTTTTCATTTTCATGCTAATTTACCCTGTGTGTTTTAAAGACTACTTCAGCCTGCTGGCAGCTCAGGAATGGGAGCAGACCTGCTGCTCCTTGGCAGCAGGTGAATGCCTTGGCCCTTGAAGAGCCGTCCAGATTCACGTTTCCCTGGCAGCCAGCAGTTCAGCCAGGCCTCTTTGCTGCAGAGCTTTTTTGGGGGAAATTCTGAACTTATTTTCAAACTTCTGAATAGCATTTTGGCTTCAGAGTTTCCTTCTGCTCCCAGCACCCTGAGGGTTTGTCTGCTGGGCTGTCTTGGCTCCAGAATTCAGATCTTTTTGGCTTGAAGGTGGCATTATTTAGGAATTACTCAAAAACCTTTCAACCATGTAGGATAAACAAAGAGAACCGAATTACCATTTTAAGGTGTTGAGGTACTACAGGAAGGTAGGATGTTTTTCCTGGAGTTGTTCTTAGTTGCCATAGTTGATACAAATATTCCTTTAGTTTTATGTAATACTATTTGTGGTCAAAAATATTCATGGATATCAGAAGGGAAACATGACCTGTGGAGCTTGCTGTTGTTGGCAGTGTAATACAGACTCTGGGTTGCTATTGATATTAATATATGATATTTGTTAGCAAACAATATTTGAGGGTTGTCAGTCATTGGGAGGTCTGCTGTGGGTCATTTTGGGCTTTCTTGGCTCCTCCACTAGCAAACCTCAATGTCATTTGGGATAACATTAAACCAGATTTTCCAAACTAACACTGCACTCTTTCAAACTGAACATGCAATTCCTATGAGCTGAGCTGGTGACAGCTCTTCAGCAAAAACATGTATTTTGCTTTTCACTAATTACAATGCTCTAAGATCTCCTAAGTGAAACATATTGAGTTATGTGTGGGCTGTCAATCAAGTTTTCCTTTTCCCATGCTGCATTCCTACATAGAAAAATAAGCTAAATTATAGATTGTCACTTCCTTTAGTAGCTCTTACAAGAAATGTGCACATCTCAGTTGCTCAACCTCTGGCCAGTAATGATGCCTATACAGTTTTACATGGGTGTCTGACATGTTTTTCTCAGCTTGTTTTTGTGGATATGGATGGTAACTTTGGGATTTTGCCTTGGTTTTGTCATATACAACTTTACTGGGGTGTTTGGCTTACTTCAGCCCTTGAGGAACAAAATTTATCTCATAAGTTTGATCTACGTGGCAACAACACTGAGAAGAGATGTAATCATGCTGTAATATGTGCATTTTATTCCTGTTTTGTCTTGGGATCCCATACGTCTCTCTTCTGTTGCCCGTTTTTTAAATCTCATCTTGTTCCTTCAGTGAAAGCAACAAATCAAAAACAAATCTTTTGGTTAGAAGAAATAGCAATAGAATATCAAAGTCAGTTGAAATATATTAGATGTTAATAGTTTTGGGATGACACAGTAGCATTATCCTAGGGATATTATAGATTTTTTTTCCCCAAGGGCATCTTTACATTCCCATTTAGGGGATCTGGTGTGGAGCTGTGAACTTCTTATTGAAATGTTGTACAGCTACAAGACTGGGCCTAATAAGCTGAAGTTGCTGAGATGGTTTTGATTTAGCCTTCCTCTGTGTGTGATGGAAATCACAGAGTGTGGAGAAGGTCATTTCTGTGCTCACTGTGAGAGCTTGGAATGTGTCTGACTCCTGAAGAAGCACCTAGTGCTGCTCAGTGTGATGGGCTGGGATTGGGACAGGCTGCCCTTTAATGCCTCTGTGAAGGTCCACACATCCCATCCCTGCTGAAAAAAATATTGTGTCCCCTTGAAGGGGAAAATTTCAGCTTCTGTTCCTTCTCACAGTTAGTCTCACAGGCTCATGGTTGTTGGGATTTTTTCTTAGGTAAACTGGTAAGCAATAAATCATCTGCATCTTTTTTCTTTTTTCTTTTTTTTTTTAAGCTAGCTTACAGCTGATTTCCTTCCTCTTTCTCTTTGAAGATCTGAACACTTCTTTTGTAGTTGTTTGTTGAACTGCTGGCCCAAGGTCTGGTACAATTCTCAAACTTTTGCAGCTCTGTGGTTACAGAACTTACTCTAAGATCTCAGGAACTGCGAACTCACGCCAGAAAGTAAACAGCTCTAACAGCAGTACAAAGAGCAGGGTTTTCTTTATTCTTTTGCACAGAGATTGGTGATTGCCAAATATCCGCATCAGGTTTGGGGCCTGAATTGCTTGGGCTGATGTTTGAGATTTCAAACAAAAACTGTTCATGATTAACATAGTGCAAAGCATGTCTCTGTTTCCAGTTGTTGTCTTCACTAACCTTTTCACAGTGCTTTGAGCTTCCTCTTTGGTTTTCACGAGTTACACAAGGACTTTTCAGTTTGAATTCCTCAAAGAGAGATAAACAGGAGGCAGAGAAATCAAACTAGACTGGCCTTGCTCTCAGTGCCTTGCTATTGGATTTCATAAACCATTTGTTTAAGCATATTTGTCTTTAGTGGTTAGGAAAACCATCTCTAGGGTTGCTTTAGTTGGCAAAGGTAGCAATCTGTAGAGAACATGCTGTGCATTATGTATGCCTAGTACTGTTTTATGGACTATCACAAATCAAAGATTTGTTTGAATTTCATCAGATGCTTCCCAGCCCAAATTCATATATAAGGCCTTTATATAAGAATATGCAAGAAGTGTTGAAAGAAATATTGGTAAGGTTACAAAGTCAGTGCCTCAAAAGCTGAGAAACATTTGGACGCAACATTTTTCCAACTCCAATTCTGTTCTTTTCTGCAGCTCCATTAGGATGCCCATTTATAAACCTGTAAGCTACCACTGGAGCTGTGCTAAGGCACCCTGCCAGGCCTTCAGCTTTCCTCATTGACACTGGGATCCTGCTGCTGTCCCCTCTCTGGAGAGGATATGTCAGTCACAAACTGTAACATATTTTCTCCCAAAGGACTCCAGGCAACTTGGTGAAGGGTTGTCCCATAGAGTGCAGGTCCCATGTAGATGCTGTGGCAGGTGTCAGCCTTGTGGCCTCACCTGTGTTGTCTCAGATGGCAATAAGGGCCTCTGTTTTAGCCACTGAATGCTACCCTTCACATCTATTTTCTATCCTGGGAATTTGAACAGTAAGTCAAACAGGCATTTGTGGTGAGACACCTGAACTTAGGTGTCTCAGTCTTAGACTCCTGCCCATAATGTCAGTTTACCCAGTCCTGTTGCTTTCTTCAGGAGGAATTGATTCTGTTTAATCTTTTGGAGGTGGACAGGAAGTGAAGTCTCTCTTGCCCATTCCCAGTAAAGCTGTCTCACTCACATCCTATGCCTTCAGCCACTTTGCACTGTCCCTGCCTCATGTCTGCTTCTTAATCCCAGCTTCCATTCTGTGGATGTCTGAACTCAATTTCAGTCTCCTTGTCCAGTAAATATTAGATTATGTCCTCTCCCTCTCAATCCCTTGTTCCTTTTGAGATACTGTCAGATACCACAGCTGCTTACTTGTTAGTCTGGCCACATTATCTCCCACATTTTCACTCCCCTTATTTAAAAAAACTCGGTTTGTCAGTCCCACTGCTGCCAGTTCTTGTCCAATGTAAGTGTGAAAGTCCCTGTATAAAGTAGTTTAATTTAGGTTCATTTTTGTATAGAGAACAGAAATGTTTGCCTTATGTGGTCTGTCCTGTCAAGTCATAACTCTTAGACCCAAACTGGAGAGGAGCTAGAAATCCCCCTCTAAAATTCACCAGAAAATTGTTTCTTATATAGAAATAATCTCAACATATTTTAGGGACGGCTTAAATATTTTGGCTGAAGTTTTCTCAGATAGTTCCTCTTTGGGCAGACGCAGCTTTGGAAAATTTCTGCTCTTTCTCATTACATTTGGCAAGGCTTGAAGGCAACTTAAAACAGGTTGTTAAAATAGCAATTGCAAAATACTGGATTCAGATGCAGTCCTTGTTTTGAGCATGTGGCTGTAGCTGAAGCCATACATCAAGGTTATGACTTTACAACAAGTTTTGTAATGTATTAGAGGCATTGACCTGCTGTACAGCTTTCTGAGTAGCTGACACAGAAACTACCTCTTAGTGATTTTCATAAACTGAATAAATTTAGTAGTGGGGTAAGATCAATATGGACTGCTCTGCATTGTCCTGTTACCTAATTCCCCCAGTGGAAAAAAAAAAGAAAAATCCCACATTAAATTGGCCAGAGAGCTTAGCTTAAGCTGCTGAATGTTTGTGGTTACATCAGGAGGAACAAGCTGATCTGGTGGTTGCTTAGGACAACAAAATGAATGTCTCAAAAAATCAGTGTGCAGTAGCACTGGTTGCCATGAGCGTGTTGGTGGGGTGTGTGTGGGGATGTTTGTGAGAGACAGAAGCTTGGAGATACATCCCTGAAGTGCTGTGTTTGCTTTTTGTTCCATGGCTGATGCCAGTTCTTTCCAAGAGGCACTCCTCTGTCAGCGTCGGCAGCTGCCATCTCCAAAGGTTTCATGCTACAAGGATCTACAAAACATTTATTCCACCCCATACACAGGGACCCACTTCAGTCACAGCATGTCACAGCTTCAAGAGGGTGTCACTGAAACCCAAATCTATCACTGTGATGTGCTGCAGGAAAGGGGCTGGAGTAATCAAGACTGCTACCAGCTTTTTATTCTGAAATTTACTTTCCCAGCAGGAATGATTTGTTAGATAAGTTTCTGAAGTGGCCCTGGAAATGGGGCCACACGTAAAAAGATGAAAACCAACCACACAAAGCACTTTCACATTGGGGCAGGAAGGAAGGAAGGAAGAAGAGGAATTCCTTTCTGTCCTGAACACCTCCATCTGTTTTAACCTCGAGCATGTGAATCACCTTTTCTCTCAGTGAGCCAATAATCAGTTCATGCAAGAACATTATGCTTGTCCTTTCAGTACATGAAGCTCGAACTTTAGCACTGAGTTAGATAAACCTCTTAATTTGTGTAAAACTGAAGTGAGGAATGGATTCAGAAAGGTTAACCGTGTCATAAGCTAGTGGATGTTGCTGGTGCTCATTTTTCTCTGGATGGTTCTGAAGCACTTGTCTGGGCAAGCTCTGGCTTGGAAAACCACAGCTAAAATTATCAAAGTCAGGTTAAGGGTAAGACATTTTGAGGGATACTGGCTGGACTGCCTTTCAGCTGGGATGTCATCTAGAGTCTGACACAACATCTGGATCCTCATTGACTGGAGTAGATGTTGGACTTGGACCTGGAGAAGGAAACTCCATCCTGGAAATGCACTGCTAATATCTCTTTGGTAGTAGGAAAAAATGAGTGTTGTCGCCCTGTACTGTGCTCCTGTCGATGTTAGGAGTTGCCCTGGATGACTCTTTGGACAGGAGGCCTGTTAGGAATAAGTTTGTACAGAAGAAAGGGGAATAGTAGTTATTCTTGCCTAAAAATAAGCACAGTATTGAGCTTCGTAGTGCATTTAAATATAGTCCAGTCAGTGGTCACTTCCTTCCGTGACCTTGAAATCTAATATTTGAAATGGTGTTTTCCAGGCAGCTCTAGGGGTTTAATTTTCTTCTTCCAGATGCTTTCTGCTTCCCTTCTTCCTGCCCTAGAGCAAATAAACCAAATTAGCTCCTTTTCTACTGATGCATGAGATGTTGTCAGTGTATTGCACAAAAATCTGACTTCACAGCGTAGCTTCAAAGGCAGTGAAAGGCTGCACTGCAAAGTTCCAGTTAGATATATTTGTCTTACTCCTTTCCCAGAAACAGCCTCTGCTGATAAGCTTTCAGTGGAAATCTGAACTGATGCTCTGAAGAGAGGTAATCAGACTCTTAACACCAAGGAATGAATTCTGTATGGAAAAACCTTTCATAAAAAAGCTTTAGCTGAGGTGGAAGCCAGTTTATTGCAATGTCTGTGTGCTGTCAGAGTTTCAGCAGGAGGTCCCCGAGGTCCTCCTGCTACTTGTTAAATGGGCATATTTCAGAAGCATTAGAGTGGAAAGCTGAGGGACTGAGAAATCTGTTTTCAAAAGCTGCTTTGCAGTCAAGAGAGACAGTGGTCCTGGAGAAACAAATATCTTGTGCTGTACGTGGATGGAAATGTTTATTCTATTTTAGGACATTGTAGCTGGTATATTATGCCACACTCATAATGTTTTAATTCAAGTGCTAGGAGAGGGTAAACCCAGGAGTATTTTGTAGGTGCAATTCCTCCTTTTTTTTTGTTCTTCCAAAATAGCTGACAACTTGTGCATTCTTAAGAATTTGCTGCTAATAGCACACACAAATAGTAATTAGCATGTCCTAAAGTAAATAAAATTCTCTTTTTGGAATATATTACTGGTCTGCAGGGGAGAATTATCTTTGGCAGGAGCACTACAGAGGTATCCAACAACAAGGGCAAGGTTGAAAGCCTTTCTGGAGTTGTTTGCAAAGCTCTCAACCACTGGCTGTTTGTTGATCAAGATCCAAAGCTGCTGTTAGTCATACTTAATGCTGGTGTTGTAACCAAATGATTTCTCAGGTTTCTTGGTGCTTCCTCATTTAATATCATATTATTACCTTTATATCAGAATTTCACTAAACAATACTTCCTACTGTATATTCTGTTAAAAGGTGCTACCTCTGAATAGAGTGTAGTCTAAAAAAACAACAAAGAACAGCCAAGAGGGGAGAAATGAAAACAGCAAAATTTTTGGAACAGCCATTAATGATTTTTCCTTTTCATGATAAATAAAGAAGAGTTGTAGTTGTACCTGCAGTGCTCCTGCAGTTTGCAAATCTGGCTGCTCTGGCTGGCGTGGAAGAGTGTTTCATGCTGATAAATCAATGGAAGTATTATTAGGTCTTATATTAGGTCTATCAGGTCTCATTAGACCTGCCATAGCAAAGCACAATTTTGTCCAGGTCCATGTGGGGAGTCAGCTCAGAGATTGGGACTGGGATCCATGTCCACCACCCCTGTTCTCACTGAAAAATGTGTATAGGCTCAAAAGTACTAGAAAAGGAAGAAAAAGACATTTTATGAAACACATAAGAATGGGCTTTGAATTACTGAATGTTGCCAAGAAACAGATTTCAGTCTCCAACCTTCAAAACAGATGATGCTGCTGTTTATGGGATGTGTTCCTGTTCAGAAGCTGCTCTGGTGCTGACAGCTGGAGGGAGGTGGTTGGGCACTCGCAGGGGGATTTCTGTCAGCTCAAAAGCCTTTGGGCTTTTGCTACCCAATGCAGCACTATAACATAGTGATTACAGCCAACACTATATAAATGTGGTATTTTAAAAATGGAATTGGTCCTTCCAGGAGGTTTACAAGATGTAACTGGGCAGGGTGCTGGATAATCTCATCTAGGCTCCCTCTCCATGAAAGGCTGGTCCAGATGATCTTTTGAGGTCTTTTCCAACTTGGGCTGTTCTGTGTCTTGGGACAAGTTGGACCAAACTGGTTGATCTTTTAAACTGATATGACATAATTAATGTTCTGATTGCAATCTTCGATGTTTTTTCAGCATAATTCATAGAATCTCCCCAAAACAGGTTTGGGGCTTGTGGTGCTGCCCCCGGTGGAGTCTGGGGCATTTGGGGCAGTTTTGGAAGCCCAGATGTGTGTGGAGAACAACTTCAGTGTGAGGAATCAAACAAGTGATGCTTTGTGTGTATGTTGTAGTTGTGGCTGCTATTTTATTTGTGTGTTTAAGTCAATATTGTGTCAAATGTACAAAGTTTAAAAAAATTCTTTTTCTTCCAGTTCTACAAAAATGCTGGAAGTATTAAAAAAAATAAATAAATTGACTCTTCCTAAACAAACCTAGTCAAGATATGATTGGAAGAAAAGACCCATCAGCTTTCAGGGCTTGCTGAAATTTATCTACTGGGAGTAGAATGTGGGTACCCTGCCAACCTCAACCACAAAGTCATCCTTCATCATTTAAAATATAGATGTAACAGGGAGGCCATGGAAGGTGGGAAGAACTAAAAATATTCACCTGCAACAGTAGTTTTTATGCATGTGTCTGTATTTGTATATATGTGTGCGTGTGTATATTTTTTCAGATAGATGTACATATATTCACACACATTATTACTCTTATTAACCAGGGTCACAGTATGAGTAAAATTAATTGAGTGGCAGTTTACACCCCTTTTTTTTTGTAAGATGTAAAGGTTACAGCCTTTAAAAGACTTCCCCTTTCAAATTATTTCATGAACCTCTTAAGTGAAAAAAGCCTGGTTTATATACATGCCTCAGAGATTGCTTTGTGTGCAACTTGTCTCACCTTTAAAAAACCCAACCGAAGAAAACAAAAAACCAAATTAAAACCAAAACACTGCAGAGATTGACATAAGTGTTTCTTCTGATGTGATCATTTGTATTTGATTTTTAAAATTTTTGTTGGTTCTTTATTAGTTGGGTTCTTTGAAATCAAATTGCTTTCACTTTTCTTTACGCAAATTTTGTGTCCAGGATGTGTTTAAAGTGCTGCTGTCTGTGGTGAGAGACTTTGAGAGCATACTTCTCTTTCCAGTGTGGATAGATTATTTAAAATTATTATTTACCTGTCCAAGTTAGGAAGTAACACCTAAACTTGTATATGCTCTTACTTGGGTGGTTGTTTGGTTGGTTGGTTGGTTGGTATTTTGGTGGTTTTTTTGTTGTTTTTTTTTTTGTAAATAAGTCCCTGTGGTGGTAATCAAATATTTGATCTTAAAATAACTTCACTCTCACTGGGTGCATCCTATATCCAGAATGGTGGTTAAATAAACACTGGGCTCTTATCATAGATGTAATTTATTTCAGAGCTCATCACCACAGGGCTTCCACTGTGCTTGTGGATGCCACAATGGAACAGTGGGGCTTTGCCTCAAAAAAGCATTTTGGAGAGGGGATGTGGCTCTGCTGGGAGGGTCCCTGAGCTGCAGCACCAGCAGAGAGGACTGGTGCCAGCAGCCCTGTGTGACTTGTCTGCTCTGACACCAGCCCTGTGTGACATGTCTGCTGTGACACCAGCCTTGTGGAGCACCTTCCCTGAGAGCTGGGCAACCACCAGTTCTGTTGGAGTGGATGAGCCAGCTCCCAGGGAAATAGTCCATCTGTATTCCAGAAATCCCTGTGATCATCCCCAGTTACAGTGTGAAAGTCTGACTGCTCATTCCAATAAGAACCAGCATAGTACTGTGGCTGTAACTGTTCCTAGGGCGTGTCTGCAAATGTTGATGTGGCTCCTACCCATTACATTCAGCCCCAACTGCTGCATGTCTTTAAATTAAATTGAGTGGATAAACTCAATTTACTTCTTTTTTGGTTAAGCTGACAAATTCTTTCTGGTGAATTTGTAACTCAGTGTCAGGTTTCTGCATCACAATGTATTTAAGGGTATTTCTTTTCTGGCAGTGTTGACCTACTTTAAGTGCTGCAAGGTGCTCTTGCCTCCTTTTTTTCTAACAGCCAGTTGATTCCAGCAGAAATCTTTGTACTTCAGCTTCTAAACCTTTGATGACATTTTAACTGTTCATTCCTGTATGTAGGCAGCCACTTTATCCTTTTCTAGGTGGGCCTTTGCTTCAGTTCAAAGTTAATGGTTACTATTTATTGCACATCTACAAAAGGTAAAACCTACATAGAGCAAAGTTGCTACGTGCACAGAGTGCCTTAGAAAGCCCAGAATCCCTGACCTGAAGAACATATTGTCCCTAGCCAGGCTGTACAAAGGTGTGAGGATGTGGGTAATTCACCTGGGCCTTGCAGGCACGGGACAACTTCAATGAAATAACTCAACATCCACTGCAACAGTTGAACCTAAGTCAGAGGTTCAAAGCAAATAAAACTTGCCAGGAACGTGCAAGAGCACCTTAATTCCTGGATGGGTGTGCTGTGATGTTATTGTAGCAGGATGTTTTCTTTTGGGTAAATAATTAGTGCTCTCCTGAGGGCTGCAGATGTGCTGTAGCATTATATGTTCTCCACCACAATCTCTAAGCCAGTCTTAAAATGTTACAGACTGCTCAGGTGTGGCTGGGTTTATGTGCAGCTAATTACCATCACCTTTTTCTCCTTCCTGCCTCATTTTTTCACCCTATTCCCCTGGCTTTTTTTGGCACTGAGTCCAAAAAAGTCCCTGTTGCTGCCACAGCTCCCAGGAGCAGTGCATGTTGCCAGGGGTGGGAGCACAGAGCAGCCTGGAGGCAGCAGCAGAGCTGAGGCATCTCCGTTCATCCATGTGGCCACTGCTGTGTCCTCATGGAAGTGCTGGTCCTTAGAGATCCCACTCTGGGACCAGCGAAGCTGAAAGCCACATTGCAGAATTCACATTTTTATAGATCCCAATAGCCTTTGCACACAGATAGAAAAGGATTTTATGCTGAAGTGCCTGGTTGGAGTTCTTACCCGTAACCCACCAGATCCTACTTCCCTGTGGTTTTCTCCCATTTCTGGATTCTGTAGTAGCATTCTTCTGTTGTCTGGTGGGACTGTTTCTGGCCCACAAAGGGTGTTTCTCATCCAAGCTCTTAGGAGATGCAGTAGAAGCAAGGTAAGACTCATCCTGTGTTCTTCAAAGCTTTTAAAAATCAGTGCCTTTGTAGAGAACAAAAGCAATGGGGGGTCTGAGCTAGTCCACAGTGTTTAAATCTGGTCATTCTGAATCACCAATTGCTGCTGATTCAAAACCTCTCAGAGCATCACTGGTACCAGTATGGCAGCCTTGAGCAGAGCTGAATGAGGCAGCATGGAGTCACCACCAAGTTCCTGACATTAATTTTGCTCTCTGTTTTTTTCATCCTCAGAGACCAGAACATCTCTGAGGGGTTTCACCCACACCACAGAGGATTACAGTCCAAAGTGTTGGTCCCTCACTCCCTGAGTTATTGAACATTGTGTCCTAGCTCAGATTTTGTAATTCTCCCCAGGCACCCAGAGACCTCCACTGACCCCAGACACAGCACAGCTCTGCACTGGCACCTCTCCAGAAGTGTCTCCACCCTCTTCCTCCTCACCATGATACAGGAAAGAGGCTCCATCCCTCCATCTGTGAGACCTGGACAGGTGGGAAGGGCAGTGGGGTCCATGGAGAGCAGACTGCTGTTGTGCAGACTCCAGTACTGCCTTTGTATGAACACCTCATCATTTCAATGTCATTTGCATCTGGATATATATGAAAATACAGAGGGAAAAACCCCTCTGTGTGAGTCCTGCTGAAGAACTAGATTTGAGAAAAATCCTGCTTTTGGTCCCTGAGCTGGCTGAGGCATCCCTGGTGCAGTGTGATCTATCTTCATTGCAGAGGCTGGCAGGGTGCTCTCTCCCCCGGGAGAGATGGGTGATTGCTCACTGGGGTTTGATGTTTCTCACATGGATGTTCTCCTTCTGGCTTGTCAGCAGTGAGTCAGGAATCCCAGCTTACTTGGTTCATTGCTTGGTAGATCATGCTGAAAGATTGCAAGGAAAAATTTGTGGCTAAGGTGAAAAAAGGAATAAACTGTGGATTTTTTTTTGTCATGGGATATTTTTCCCTGCTCCTCTATGTTTTGGAGATTTTGTACAATCTCCATCACCCTGAACTGCAGTTTTGCCTGATTTGGGTGGGGTGGACTCTGCAGTTCATCCCTGCCTTACTCTTGGGGCTAAATGTTTTAGTTTTTTTCTTGTACTCCCTTTTCCAATTCCTGCAGATCACTGCTGCCCTTTGCCTGACATCAACTCTTGAGAGACTACTGTGGGTGTTCTGCTAAGAGCTGGTGTGTTTTGTGGTTTGGTTTAGGACTTTTTTCTCCCCATTTCTCCTTTCCCTTGGGCTCTGCTGCTCTCCCAGCTGCTGCTGTGGCTTTCCCTGCCCTTCAATGAGTTGCTTCTCTCATCTGACCGTTGCCCAGGTGCTTTGGCTTCTTGGCTGGAGGCTGCACATCTGCTTTTGGTTGCTGCTCGTGCTCAGTAGGAGTGGGGATAGGGCAACCATGAATATGATGGCTGTGTTAGCTGTAAAAAATATGAGAAATCTCTCTTAATTACACACTGGACAAAAGCCCTGCCCTGTCATGTGGAGCTCTGGCTCACCATGCACTTCAATAATTGCTGTATCTGCTGTGTTCTGAAGTGATATCTTCACAGACAGAAGCTCCATTGATTTCAAGGCACTGTTTGCCTCGTAAGAAAAAGGAAACTGTAATGGAAGCTGACCCCATGAACTCATCTAATTTATGTAGTACTTACAAACCCACCTTATCTTGGTGGAAAATTATGGAACATAAATAATAACAACCAATAGCCAGACATTTTCAGTCTCCTCTGGGAAATTGTGGAAGATTGCTGTACTGCCAGTTAGAAATTTATGATACTTTAGGCTTGCATTTGGACCAAAAAGATGAAATAGAGTTGGTGTTTTGGAACAGTTCGAGGAAATTGTGCAGGAATTATGTGCAGTCAAATCTGAAGCTGATTGAGGAGTTCTGGCTCTGAATTTTTGAAAATCAAACTCTTCAAATGGAAAAATCCACCAGTACAGCAATGCCTGTTTCAGTTGGGCAAGGAATTCTGTAGCTTTATGCTGGTGAAAATGGGACAGTCAGAAATCTGCTTTGCTCAGAGTTTGGTCTTTGAGCTGTGAGTGTGTGATTCACAGACCAAGGCACAAGCAGGTTTTGGTGATTTGTTTTCCCTCCAGTGTTGCTGCCTGGTAAAGTGTGAGAGTCCTACAGTCAGTCCAAATATGTGAGTGATCTAGAAGTGCTCTAAAGGGAACTTTTTTTTAAAGACACGTATTTATAAAATGAGTAATGACTACTGAGCTTGAGTTGCAAGGACCTAAGAATTGGGTGGGGGGGGGAATTGAAAATATCTGAAAAAACTATTGTCATGGAAAGTTGATTATATAAAGCATTTTCTGGAACTTCCTGAATTGTCCTTAATATGTAAGGAAGCAAAGAAATGGCTGGAGTTTTGGATCCCTGTTCATAGGGACTCCTGGAACTTGTCAATAAAGTACGGTTGAAAACTTCATCAAATAACTTTATTTGTGTGATTTCCCATATTGCACCATCTTGTGCTAGATTATATGCAGTAACTCACTGCTGCTTTTAGTCACTGAGCCTCAGCATCTCTGACAGAGCACAGGCATTTGAAATCCCAGTGTGAAACAAGGTATTTATTCAGAAATTAGTTGGTTTCTCTCAGATCTTCACCACTTGCTTACGAAGCCACATATGAGCCCAGGTGTTCAGTATGGGAATATTTAATAAAGAATATATAAATATTTACATAAATGTGATTTGGACACCTCAGGCCTGTAGATTCAAGAATCACTTGAGCTTCTTTGGCAGGACACATCAACATAAATGTGAGTAGACATTAAATAATGGTAAGAAATTATAGCAATAAAACCTCCCTGCCTATTTTTCATCCCAGAAGGGTGAAAGAAAATGGCAAATTATTCAATGTTTTTAATGGTTGTCAGAAATTGGACAGAATCCAAAAACTTGTTCAGCAAATATTTATGAAATGGTATCTAAACCATTAACTGTTCTGCTTATCTGAGATGTAGTTGTGCAATCTGTTTCATACTCCTTATCCAAAGGTGGGGGAGGAAAAGGCATATTTTTGAGGTAGAATTTGTGCCAATCTGACTTTGAGACCAGAAACAGTTTTAAGATTTTTTTTTTTTTTTTAAAAACATCTTAATTGGTCTGGATGATTCTTGACATTGGCTACATTGAACTGAGCCCTGTGAGTGATTTGAAAGGGATGATTTAGGGATAGGGATATGGGACATTTTCCTGGCTGTTAATGCCCCTTTTTATTTGATCT
The DNA here is from genome assembly GCA_013399915.1 of Illadopsis cleaveri. Lineage (NCBI taxonomy): Eukaryota > Metazoa > Chordata > Aves > Passeriformes > Timaliidae > Illadopsis > Illadopsis cleaveri. The sequence continues at coordinate 437,291 of VXBB01021475.1, forward strand.
GATTGCTAGTTAGAATAATCCTTAGAAGTTAACTATACAGAGAAGCATTTGACCTGAACTGTGCTTTGCAGGAGAACCCTTTTTATTCCAATATGAATCCAATCTTCCCTTTTACCCTCTCTAGGTCACCCACAGATTCCTTCCTTTCTCCTACAGCTCAAGGAGGAGAGACAAAATGTGTTTTGCTTGCTCCAGCTGGTTGACTGGTTTCTCTTGTACCCCCTAAACAGAATTGAAGAGGAAGCTTGTTTATTTTCCTAAACTATTTGTACATTCTGCATGCATAAAATATTCATTTAGCTGGGGAAAAATCTTGTAAACACCAAATATTTGTGCATGTTTCTGTTAAAAAAAGGATGTCAATGATCTTGTCTTCTTGAAAGGATTCAAGTAATAGCTGCCATTTGTGAGTGAACACTATGTACCATTTTCAGCTTTTTTAGCTCCCAAGGGGCTTGTGATATCAGAGGCACTTAGCAAACCCAAGGAAGGGAGAACAGTGGTTGGTTCCTAGGATGTGCTCTCTGCCTGGTACACGAGGGGTGTCACCTGGACCTCATCTCTTTTGCTGCTGAAGAAAAGGTACTGCCCAGCCTCAGTGATATTTATTATTTGATGTAGACAGAATTAAGGTTGATGCTGGCTGCATCCTCTTGCAGCATCCTCCAATGAATGGGATGAATAAACTGATAGTGATGTGTAAGCCAAGTCCACTCCACTGATCTAATGGTTTAGTGACCTGGAGTCATTAATTAGAACCCTCCATCTTGGGGAGTTTTTCAACAGATGGTATTTTGAGATGACCAAGAAAGGATTGGCAATGGTCCATGGCTCAGGATCTGGCCACCTCTTTCTCCAGAGAGGTGTCAATTCATTGAACAGTATTTTGATGCCTCTGTTCAAGTATTGGAAGCTGCAGGGATGAGCTTTCTGTCTTTTGCTTTCTTTTGCCTTGTTCTAGCAGAGGTGTCCTCAGCTGAGCCAACCTTCGATAGCATCTTGGCCAAGGATATGTCCCCATGGTCTGGGGAACAATTTCACTGCCAGTAAAGGACACTGTGAGATTGGTTGGAGTAATTAAAGCTGAATGTGGTTATAAAAGAGGGATTTATCTTGATGAAGAAGAAAACTCAAATCCCTGGCATCCTTCAGCTCCTACTGGCCACATTTGCATTGCTCTGCTAAGCACTTGCTCTTGTGGTGGTCTTTCAAAATAACTATTATCTTTTTCTTTTTTTTTTTTTGGCGGTGATACTTTTGATGGTTATACTTTGTGCTCAGGCATTTTATTTTCCCAGTGAGGTCTTTATAATAAATTAATAAGTCAGCCAAGTCATCCCCTGTTTATGCTGCAGATGGGAAAACTTAAGCCCAGAGAAATAATGTGACTTTTGTGCAGCTACAAAGAGGAGCTGTGGTTAAGTGAGGAATAGGGCCATTATGGAGCAGCAGAGACTCCAGCCTTGAAAATGCATTTGCTGCTCTGTGCTGCCTTCCCCAAGGTATTCGATACTGATGCAGACGCAGCCTCAGTCATCTGAAACTTCTGCTATTGAAAACGGGATCTTTTTTTCCCCCTTCAGATGGCATTAAAAACGCCTGCAGTTATTTGAACCCTCCGGCTTCCCCTGTGCACCGTGAACATCTCCCTAAAAGCACCCAAAGCGGTGCTTAATGACCTGTCCGAGCCCCGGGGCGGGTTCATGTGGCAGCTTCTGCAGCCGGGGAATCGAACCTGGCCGCGATGCCCGAAGCGCTTTTGGCACGGAGCCCGCGGGGAGCCGGGGAGAAAGAAACCCGCCCGCCTTCCTTCTCCTGCGCTCCCCGGCGCTGCTGCCATCCCCATCCCCGCGCCGTGCCGCGATGGGAGGCACGAACACACCCAGCCCTGGTCCCCATCTGTTGCAGCATCGGCTCCAGTAGCAGAGCCCGAGATGTTTCAATGCGCTTGCCTTTAGGGAAAAGCTTTCAATGCAGTTCTTCGATGGACGTTTCCAGCCAGACTGCAGGATTTTTCAGAGCTGTAAGTCAGAGCGAGGGCTCGATTGTCCCTGGGTTTCTCTGGATTTGATTATTTTTATTATTAAATTAATTTATCTAAGCAGGGGAAAATAGGGTTTGCATTCATTTAGGTGGATGCCCGAGTGCACTGCAGGAGTCTGCCGAGAGGCAGGAATTCTTCAGGCTGTGTAAGAAATGCATGGTTCTTGGGTATTTTGGGTTTTTTTCATTGTGTTTTGTCTCTGTTGTATGCATGACTGGCACGGGGCTGTTGTCCTGTTTTTAGAGCATTTAATTACGATAGATACTCCAAGGCTGAACAAAATGTTCTTTTATCTAGTTAAAGAATGTAGCTTGGGTTTGGGATTGGTTTTTGTTTTTTTTTTTTTTTTTTTTCCCTTGCATAACTTTTCGTTAATGTTTTGGAAAGAGAGATTATCATTTGGGGGGTGTTCATTTATTTTCAGCCTAAAACCATCTGGTCTCTGCATCCTGCAATGCTTGGTTTCTCCTACTGCTCATCTCAGAGCCTCCTGAGCTGCTGAGCAGCTAATTGCCATGGCTAGTCCCTGCAACACCAAATCACAGGTTTTCAGGGACTGCTGTTTTGCTTAATGATTTTAATTTGGTATTTGATGAGGTTTGTCAGGATAAAGAGGTGTATTACTGGCTTCATGTGTTCCTGCTTGCATTTTTGCCCTTTTTACTACCAGAATTAGTGCTGAACACATGCAATTTGCACTGCAATTAATGGATCTGTGAGATAATGAACATCCAAAACGGATGAGGCGACTCCATCCTGGGATCAGAGCCTGAAGGGTTTCAAGATCTTCTGTTAGTGGTGTGATGGTGAATAGCAAATGAAATTTAATCCAGTATAAGATGCAGGGTATTTTGGCAGCATCTTGTGTGTTTTGTTTGTTGCTCACTGTTATGGGCCACGGGAGAGATGAGGGTGTCAGCCTCTGAGGGAGAGATTTCAGCCTCAGCTCTGTCCCCTCTGCCGTGAGTGCAGGAGAGGCTGGAAAGCAGAGGCGGTGCTGACTTTGAGCAGCCCTGGGAGGTGTGAGGAAACTGGAGCTGCTGCAGTTGGGAGCCTGGGGGGCAGGATTATCTGATGGAAGAGGGAATGATGGGCAGCAGGATGAAACGATCCTGCTGACAAGGGGCCAACCCTCAATTCAAAGGGAGGAAGTGGGAAACCCAGCAAAAGAAGACTGGTTGTACTTCAATTTAGTACATTTTCATGAGTGGAATACCAGTGTATTTATTTTTTAAAAATGCCCAGTTTGAAATAAGCAAAACAGCTCACCTACCCCCCTCCCCAAATCCACCCCATCAATCTGTACAAGGATGTCTGACATTCATCAAGAAGAAACTCGGAGAATTAAATGCAATATTGTTGCAAATCTTTGAAAACAAAACACAGCATTGATGGAAATCACCTGTAACCAGAGTTTGCTTCAGGCAGCCAAGAGCCATCGGGTTTCCATCAGGAGGAGAAAATCTTGCTGTCATTTCAGCCTGTGTGGCCACCCAAGTCGGGGCAGTGAGAAGCTGATTTGAAGACAAGAAATATTTAGTCATCCTAAATTTAAAATAAATGGCAGTTTAAAAACTATAAGAGCTTGTTACCATGTCTGTATGCACGTATGTTTATATATATTTCCCATATACATTGACCTATATGAGACCATATTCTATATGTGTGTAAAAATAGTGATGCCCTGTGAGTTGAACTCTGTCACATCTACATCTGGGAGAACATAGTCACCAGGGCAGTCTGTTTCTGCTTCTTAGTGTAGGTGCCAGTGCCTTTGCTTTTATAACTCATGTATATTTTGATGAAGTTGCCCTTTCTATGCTGGTGTAAGGGACACTTTCCTAATAGGTATTTGATGACTTCTAGTGCCTGATTGTGGTTCTAACTCCAATTTCCATTTCTAATAGACCTCAAAATAAGTGCTAATAAAACTTGGGTGTAAATATACACTAATAGGTGTACAGCTGTTCTGTACATATAGATAGAAGTTATTGTTCCTGATGAGAAAAAAATACCCAATATTTTTAGGGCCATATTATTGGTGCTGACTTAATTTTTGGTAGTAATGGAAAAATAAAATTGTTATTCTGAATCAAAATTTCCTGCTTGTGGATTTAATTTATCTTGAAGAAAAACAAAACCGAAAAACTTTGCTGTCTTTTAATTAGTTTTTTTCCTTCTTGGGTGCTCATTAATTTCATGAGAGGTTTTCAGTAATGCTCCTTGGTAGAGTGGTTGTCCATGCCAGGCTGAGCTGCAGGCAGGGGCTCTCCCAGAGCCTTGGTTTGGTAATTCCAGTGTGAGCTTTATTTTTTTGTGACAAATGGGTTTGGATTGTCTGCCACATGGCTGGGAGCAACAGCCAGTTCTGAAATGGCCTCTCCCATGCCAGGTTCATACTCTGCCCATCTGTCGCCATGGCCAGGGTGTCCTGCTAACTTGGAAATGTTTCCCACACTCTCCAAGCAGGATCAAATGCTTCTCAACACATTTTGATGCACAAACTGTCAGCCAAATCAAATGCAGATTTGCCTGTTTCAGCTCACCAGTGCCTGCCTGGTTTCAAAGCCATTGCAGAGGGCAGAAATGACTTTTGGTGTATGTGGATAATGAGCTTAAGTTTTCAGTTGGGTTTCCCTGAGCGTGTGTTTGCTTGTCCTTTCTCCACAGCATGTTCAGATTGGTCCATTGTAATTGTGGTGCTTAAATAGACTCATAAAGAATAATAAGATGGCTAAAATCAGAAGACTCCTGCTAAAAGAGTCAGAATTTGATATGCTTGTTTGTAAGGTTTTCTTCCCTGCACTGGATGTAAACTAGGAACTATTTCTGGGAGGGGAAAAAAAAAAAGGTCCTTGAAAGAAGCCTGATGTTTACTTGGGGAAATATCTTCCTCAAAATTTTAGTACTGCATGTACAATAATTAGAAAAAACCACCCTGGGTATGTGTCATTTCTTTCCTTCCCTTTCCATATGAGGATTATTTCCAAACTGGACCCACTGCAAAAAATTCTTTTCAGTGATGGTTATTTCTGGTGTGAGTAATCTCTGTGTTGTGTTCTTCTGTTTGTCTCATTGTTCAAAAGATTTTCCAGATGGGCAAGTATTTTATCCATATTTCTTCCAGAGATTGTCACTGATGTCTTCTAACATCTTCTTCCAGGCAGAACTGTGATGCTCTTTGAAGCACATCCCTTGAGACAGACTTCAACAAGTGACCAGGGCTTGGTGTGTGTAGGCCTGGAAGTGTGAGATTTACTATCCCTTGGACATTGCCAATTCTCTTAACAAACATGTTTTTTGTTTTCTCAGAAGTTGTATAGCTGGCCTGTTTTCCTAAAATTGAAATTCTGGGATTTTTCAGTTGGACACGGTGGTTCCTTCATCTCACTCCACTGGGCACTCACCCCATCAGAGCGTTAACCCTGTTTTCTACACAGCAGCCAAAGCTGTGCAAAGAAAATGTCATCTCAATAACACTCGGAAGTGCCTCCAGAGCTTGGGGCCTCACTGTGCTCCCAGTGCAGGGATGCCCGGAGCGTGTCCCGGCAGTGAGCAAAGCCGGGATTGAAACTGGGCTGAAATGATCCCGGCTGGGTCCTGCAGCCCAACGGGGGAGCCGGGAGCTGGCTCTGCCGGGGTCCTGCAGGCCCACAAGGGAGCCGGGAGCTGGCTCTGCCGGGGTCCTGCAGCCCCACAGGGGAGCCGGGAGCTGGCTCTGCCGGGGGGCTGCTGCCCAACAGGGGAGCTGGGAGCTGGCTCTGCCGGGGTGCTGCTGCCCAACAGGGGATCTGGGAGCTGGCTCTGCTGCCGGAGTGGTCGCTCAGCCTCCCACGGGGATGGAGCAGCCTCCCCAAGCCCAGCGTTGTCATGGCTACGCCGGTACCCGTGTGTGGAGCCGGGGAAAGCAGCCGGAGTGAAGCACACTCTGCATTGCCGTACACACACCGTAGTAAGAGGCAGTCCCTTGTTTGGACAGCTTTCTAAATAGAGGGGGGAAATGAAAAAAAAACCCCAAACAACCCAACTTTATTCACATTTTAGAGACAGTAAAGATAGAGAGGTGAGATGCACGGTTCATTTATCCGATGTTGAATCCTCCAAAGTTTAAGCAAGTTGTCCAGTCTCTCCCATACCAGGGAAATGGGAGCACATTGCCCCTTGGAGATGCTGGCTTTCCCCTTCTCTCTAGGCTGGATAGAAAGTGTGGGGTCATGACTAGTGACAGATTTCCTTAATGCCTTCCCAGAGCTAATCCAGAAAGCCAGAGCAGACAATAAAGTCTCATCACTGAAGTGCACTCATGAAGCTGTTTTGGACTGGATATGCAGTTTGTAAAGTGCTCTGGATTCCCACAGCATGAATGATGTATTGTAATTTATTAGCATTGGATGTCACTGCTAACTGAAAATCTAGGAATGGCACAAAATCTCACTATCTCTTAGCTCAAAGTCAGGGGTGGAACCTAAAGGACATGCAGGCTGGGTTTGGGCAGAATACTGTACTATGAGTATGATAAAGTCTCCTGGGTTGTCTCTGAGAATCTGAGCTTTCTTCTGTCCTTGAGGGCATTTTTTGTTGCCAACTTCAGCAAAATGCACCTTTAAATAAAGAGTTCAGAGTGTGATGAATGAAGACATCCATTCTTTTGGGAAAAGAAAAAACTAGTTTAGCTTACAAAATAAAGCATATTGTATTTATTGGTCTCTTTTTACATGTGGTGCCAAAGGTATAAGAAAAGGTGTAGCAAAGGGACTGTAAACTTCATGGAGGTGAAGTTGTTCTCTGTAGCTGCAGAGTAGGAAAATGTGTCAGGAAAGCACCAAGAGGGGAATCTTTCCTCATCATGGACACCATGTGCCGTTCCCCCTTGACTTCCCATTCAGGTCTTCAGCACACAAAGCACAGAAGCATCTTGTTCTTCCTTTCCTTCTCTAATTTCCTCTTTGCTTCTGCATTTTTTCCCTTTTTTTTTTTTTTTAAGTTGAGGGACTAGGAGATCAGAGCAGGCCCCTCCCTTGTCTGGCTTTCCAGCTGTATGCTTTCTTCTAATTGTCAAGATTATTCACGGTTATTGACTGACAAGAATGGAAAGAGGAGGCAACAGGCAGCTGTCTTCCTAAATGCAGTGAGCTGGAAAAAATAGTTTGCAGTTCAAGTATTTATGGCAGAGATCTTTTGCCTGGTGTGAATGTCACCTTTTTTAGTCATATATGTGCAAGGGAGAGCCCTGCAAGTCTCAGATAAGGCCATCAGTTGAGGGTTTTCAGTTCTGATTCTGTTTTGTTTTACTCTTCATTGAGGATGTGGTTTTTGAAGAGATTTGGCCAATAGTGGGAAAAAACATAAAAAATGCAAAACACAGTGAGTTTTAAAGTACCTGAAGTGTGGAGATGACTTAGTAAGTCTCAGTATGAGCCTTGCATTGAATCCCCTTCAGATTGTTTGCTCCTGTGCTGCAGCGGCTCAAGTGTTTTTATTACATTATGGCAAAATCATCTTTTGTTTCCTGCAGTTCTGCCATTTCACTGTGGCTGAAGTTGTGTTTTGTAGCAAATGCTGGCTTTTCTCTGCAAATGTGTTGGGATCCTGTGTCTCATTTATGTAAGACAAACTCATAAGTATTGGAAAACACTTTTATTGGCACTGAGTATGTGCCATCCAAAGGGCATTGGATTTCCAGTCTCCTGCAGTCCTTCCTTAGAGTCGTGTGTCTTGGTTTCTTAATCCCCTCCTCACTCACCTAACCACATTTTCCAGGACTGATGTGTATTATCTTCTGCTTTTACCTTGTGTTTCTAAACTTTGGGTGCTTCTTGAATGAAATGTCTCGCCAGAGAAAGGTTGTTTTGGCTGAGCACCCAGGAATAGCACTTAATAATGGGTTTGTATGTGCATTGTGGTGGTGTCACAGGGACTGTTGGGAATTTTGGTTTCCTCCCTAGCATGTTTTCTCTGCTGTTCTCTCACTTTCTCTCTCTCTCTCTCTCTCCCCTTTTTTTTAAGTGACATTTTGTTATTTGCATGTTTGCTAGGTTGTCCATCTGCTGTTGTAATAAACACACTGTCAGTCACTGCTGTGTGGTCCGTGGTGTGGAGGAGCTGACAAACCAGGCTGTCCTGTGCTTGGGGATCCTAGTCAGACTTTGTCAGAGTGCCTCTGTGATACTCTGTGCCACACTGATGAGGTGGGGAGCAGCACCTTGCACCACAGCATTCCCACACAGCCCTGAGCTCTCTGCACATCATAAACATGGTGGGGCTCCAGGCAGGAGGGATTCCATCCCACCCCAGGCTGTCTGTGCTCAGCTCATCTGCAAAGGCTGAATCACCAATGAGATACAGTGAGGTTTCCAGGCAGAGGAGAGCACAAGGCTTGAAAGAAAACTTCATTTTTTCTGTAAACAGCGTAGGAATGTGTTCTAGTGATTTAAGCCTGAGATTGAGAACAACACAAAAAACAGTCAATGCTCTCTTGAAAGTTGTTCTTGTAGATCTTGTCTACAGCCCCAGAAACAAAAAAAAAAAATGAATTTGCTGTCTCCTGGTGGAGATTAATGCCTGTCAAGATCAGTTAAGAATTTCGGAAATTAAGAAGGGTGTGCTGGATGCTGCCAGTATCCCATGATCAGGATAACTCAGGAAGAACAGCTTGGAAGACAGCTGTTTTCAGGGAAATATCAAGGACTTATTGGTTTCATGGCTGTCTTTAATCCCTTCCATTTGAAATTCATAGTTTTAGCAGCCTTTTCTGCCCAAGTGGTGGCAATCCAAGCTGGAGGACCTGTGGTGAGAACAGTGGTTTCAGTAACTCTTTAGGACCACGTACACTTCTTGTTGCAGCTGAAAGAAATGACTCTGAATTGCACATAGGCTGGTTTTCTTCTGCCAAGCTTTCATATGAGAATTTCTTTACGTAGAACATTGAAAAATCACCTGATGGATGGGGATTTTCACATATTGAGATCTGGGTTAGATTTCAGTCAGCCATTACTCAGTAACCTTTTAGATAGTCCCTCTTTGGCACTGAATATTTCCCGTTTGTTCCAGTCATATCATTTAGGGGGACTTACCTTCTGTTATTTCAAATCTGATACTGTATCCACCTTGAAGTGCACACAGCTGGTCCTGCACAGTCACCCAATAACCTCTGGACTGTGCTGCCTCTGGAATCTTCACACTGTGGACAAAATCATAGAATCATTAAGGTGGGAGAAGGCCTCTAAGATTAAAGAGTTTACTGAAAACCTGCCATCTCCACCATTTCCTCTTGTTGTCTTGCTTGTTTTGGGAGAAGAGACCAACCCTCACCTGGCTACAACCTGCTTTCAGGGAGTTGTGGAGAGTGATGAGCTCTCCCCTGAGCCTCTTTTTCTCCAGGCTAAATTTCCCCAGCTCCCTCAGCTGCTCCTTATAGGACTTATATTCCAGACCCTTCACTATCCCCCTTGCCCTTTTCTGGACATTCCCCAGCCCCTCAATATCTTTCTTGTAGTGAGGGGCCAGAACTGAGCACAGGATTCAAGGTACAGCCTCACCAATCAAGTCTCTTTATCTTATTTATATCCTCTCTAACTCTCCAGACCTACCTTTCTTTTTATTTTCTTTTTTTTAAAATTTTTTTTCTTTCTAATGCAAATAGCCTCAAAAGTAATAGCAAACAAATAATTTGTGCAGTACAAAGCTGGCTTGCACAAATCCAACCAGCTTTGTACATCTGTTCCTGCCCACTCCCATTGAGTCATACTGAGTCTTAGTCACCAGCATCCTCAGTCTCACAGTACAACTTATATATTTCTCTCCAAAACACATGCTACAGTCTAGATAGCATGAAGGAGTGAGAAAAGCAAAGCAATGAGCAACCTACTCCTAGAGGGATAAAGGAATGTAGCAAGTTTTATTATACTTTACTATAACTGGTATATCAGAACAACAGTAACAAAAGGACAGAAATTCCTGTGTATGTCAGTTTTGCATCTTTCCTTGTGCAATAATGGAGTGATTTGTTATAAATCCCCAAAGGCTTCTAGATAGGATTGTTCTCAGAAAAAGACAATTTTCTATTCAAGCAGAGCTACCAAGCTATGCCCTCTATTCCACAGAGATCAAACTGTGGATTCTGCTCAAAGGCTATTAGCATATGTAGCATATTTGCTATTCAGAGTTTTACATAGGCTTGTAATAGGTACAAATTCAAGGTTGATCTAAAAAAAAACTGCTGGTGTGCAGAATGCAATGAAAGAAACTGTTCACAGCTGATGTTAATAAAAATCCTGACCTTCTTTGTCTTTGCTAGGATACTTGAGGTTCTCATAGCTCAGTGATATCAGCAGAGGAGGAGACTTTGTTAAGGTGTGATGCTGAGGATGCTCTCAGCTTTTAGCAATCTTTTGTGAGATCAGAGCTCTTGTCAGCACTCAGCCTAATTCCTCTGTATGTTGTTTTCTTTGTTTATTTTATTAAAGGAGCTGTCTCCCCATAATGAAAACTGCCGTAGTAAAATGTCACCTTCTGCTAGAGTTATGCTGTAAAAAGAAACTGTAATGTCTGGCAGGCATTTCACATCCTTAAATTTGGTGCAATCCTAGCACATATATAGAACTTAGTGAGGCAGAAAAATAATGCCTCAAAGGTGACACCATCCGTAGTCAGGACTGTGTGATGCTACCCACAGTAGGACTCTGAAGCTGTTTATAGCTGAGGAACCCAGACTTTCAGCAGAGGTTGCTTATGGGGCTACCATGAAACTCTTCTGACCTGAGTCACCCCTGAAATGTAGTCAAAGAGTTGACCATGTTCATGGGGACTCACCACTGTGGGCACAGATTTCTCATCCTCATGTTTTTCACAGTCATTCATCATGTTTGAATAGACAGTTGCAAATGATGCCAGCAGGGAGCTGTTTGTGAACTATTTTGATACCCAGCCCTGAAATTTTGGACCACTGTTGAGCAGGGCCATAAAAAGGTCCTACTTCCACCCAAAACACATTGGAAATTGGTCTCTGGCCTGTCAGTCACAGCATGCCCCAGCCCTTGCTGGCTCTTTGGCTCCAGCCTTTGCAGAGCAGCTTTATCAGCCTGGCTGCCAAAGTAGCCTTGAAACTAAACAATAATACAACAAGAATCCTGGGTTGTTTACTGGATTCAAGGCTTTAGTGGTCTGTTATTTAAGTATGCAGGTCTGTTAAGTATGCTTCTTCTTACACCAAGGTCTCCAACTGCAGCAACCTCAAAACCAGAGTGTCTGAGCAAGCCTTTTTGGCAGGAATTCTCCCCAGTAAGGAAAGAAACAGTGAAACTGGCTGGAAAAGGTGAAAAATGGTTTGGCTAACCAGATCTTGCTCCTGCTATTTGACTATGCTATGCCAGCCAATATATTTGCTTTCTGCATCCTCAAATGTGGTTTCCTTTCCTATCCTCCAAAACAGTTCTGAGAAAAGCGTCTTTGTTTTCCCAGGATACCAAAGAACAAAAAATTTTATTCTTACTTCTTTTAACATATTCCCAAATATTCTGATATAAGAGATGTCAGAGGAAAAGGGGCTGGAATTAAGAAGCATCACCCTCTAAATGTAGGGGTAACCCAGACCAGAATCATGCTAGAGTTAGTCTCATCTTTGGAGGAGAAATTCTTCCAGAATATCTGTTGTTTCCCAGAGAAAATAGGGAAAGAAGTGGTAGAGAAGAAAAGTGCAAATGCAGACAGAGTAATCCTGACTTGCACTGGAAAATCACCTGTTGAGTAGGTGTTGTGGGAGATTTCCCTCCCCAGGAGGGAACCTGACTGCTGGCAGGAGCACTGAGGCACAGTTCTGCTGTGTCACAGCTCTGCTGTCTTCCAGGAGAAGCTTTCCCTGGGGCTGTGTTCTTCAGTGAATATAACAGGACCTGCCATGACAGCCTCTTGTAAATAAAAGTGGATTGAAAACAAAATAAATCTGAGGTGACTTTGTGGCTTTAAAGTAAATCTAAAGTGCTCAAGAGGTAATTTTTTCTAACAGGATGGCAGGAGTGATGTCTGGCTGTAAGATGGAGCAGAGTGATGGAAGGACTGACTAAGGAGCATGAGCATGACAGGAAAGCCAACAAAATTTCCAAAACAGGCTTTTCATACTCTTAATTCCAGGTTAGCAGCACTAGGACCTGCTTTTTCTCTATACAGGGGTGATCACAGACTGTGGTCTCTGCAGAAGTTGTCTGTCCAAGGATACAATGCAGGACTGATGAACACAGGGCACGATGCCATTCTGCAGCCAGGACTCTGCAGTCAGAAGGACTCTTCCTCCTACCAGGACATCACTATGTGCCTCTGACAGAGTTTTAAATGTCTCTGCAGAGCCATGTGGTTGTCCAGGGAGCTGTTTCCAAGTGGAGGAAAGCAGAGCTGGAGAGCAGGAAAGCTGTCTAAGAACAGCTTCAGTCCCCAGTCACTGGCAGAGCAAGACTTCTGTGTGTATCCGTTGGCATCAGATCAGAGCAGTCACATCTGTGACAAGGACAAGGGCTGCACCATTGGTCTGTCTGTGGTATTTTGCAACACTTTTGGTGCAGTTTGGTTTTTTGGGGTTTTTTTTAAGAGTTACTGTATCATCAGTGGCATCATGACGTGTTTCTGGATGAAGAGGAACACAAGACAGAAATTGTTATCTGTCTGTATTCTTCAGAAATATTCTTGTAGGGGAAATAACTACCTAATATTTTCTTGCTTAACCAACAGATTGGAGTTGAGAGAGCAGCATTTGTAGCCTACTACTTGATATGTATGTTTTTTTCCTTCTGTAAATGGATGCCTTCATATATAGAATCCCATGAAAGATTAAAAAATTGTTAGGTAGCAGTTACAATTATAGACTTTTTCACAGGATTAAAAGTGCAATTATTACTCACTTTGAAATGTTCAGCAGTGCTGTATTACCAAAGAAAGGTGTCATGGTGCCCAGAAAGCTGCAGCTCCAGTTATTTTGGTTTACAGGTAGAGATTTGTTCTGGATGTAAAGACAGATGATGTCACAGTACCTCCATGGTATCTGAGAGTTACAAATCAGAATAGAGTCGTCATCTGGGTTTCATGATACTGTTAGACTTCAGACTTTAACATATATGTGGCTTTAAATTTGGAATTGTAAATGATAACTAAAATTTAGCTCCTAGAAAAATAATTGTATCTACCTACCCTCTCCTGGTTTTGAAGGTTTCTGCTCAAATAAAACATTTTGGTTTGATTCCTGGCAGTTCTAGATTTTCTCAACAGCTTTTTCAACCCTGATTAGTAGATCTGTGTCCCCTTCAACCCAGTTTCTGCCATCCAGTCTCCAGCCTTCCTAAACAGCTGCTTTCCTCCCTGGAAGTTACACCAGGGAGTAATATAGAAGTACTAATATGTGGAGCTTGAAAGAAGTTATTTTCTTGATTTATTCCATGGAAAATTACTTAGCACACATCAGATTCCAGCTTCTGCACTACTGAAGATGGGTAGAGGAAAATGTTGGTAAATCCTTTGGCTAAATTAAACACAAGGGAATATGTTTTTATATAACTTTCATTAGGGTCTTAAATATCTTCACAGAGATTCTTCAATTAAGTCCTGCAGTAGCATACGAAGTAATAATAATAATGATAATAATGATGATGATAATCTATTTATTGATGGTATTTATAAATGCCATTTAGGGCTAAATAATGTTTATATGGACTAAGTAATTTTTATCTTTATTTTAACCTCTTCCTTTGGTTTGGAGATGTTTCCTTATGATTTTATTTGCAAACAACGGTGATGTGAAACACAGATGCCCAGGCAAGAGGGAGATGTTACATAGTTGAGCTTTGTAGATAGTTCCCATTGAATGTGCATGGATAGGGCTGGGAGCAGATGAATTTGTCAGGAATATGTTTGTTTGGGGCCTAATGATTTGGGGCCAGCTTGGCCAAGCCTGGCTGCTGCTTTTTTTTTTCCCTTTTCAACTTGGCATGAATTACTCCCATGTGTTTTAGTTCCAGTAATTCAATATTTTGTTCCTTATTTTTGTTGCTCGTTATGTAACCAGAATATTTTCAAACACTTGTAAGAATTATGCCTGAGTTGTACACAATTTTTGAGCATATTTTGACTTTAGTGTGATTACACAAAGCGATGTGATTAGACCTGTGGCTGCTCTGAATTCTGAAGACAAACAAGCCCTGCAGACTTCATGGATGGTGCTAATTTTTAATTAAGCTCTGTTTGATCACAAATTAAGTTTACGTGAAGTTGCTATTTATTTATGTTTTGAACTCTCTTAAATGGATGCAGATGTGGTGGTTGAGAAGCACTGAATCATTGCATGGAAAGGGTGATGCCTTGCATCTGGGAGGTTCTGTGTTGGGGAGGCATTCCTGACATTTAGAACACCATTTGGGACCCAAGATTCAATTCTTCAGCACAAAGCTTTAGGCAGCCTCATGCCTCTGGTCATGGAATTGCTCATTATGTACTTTTCTGATCAAACAGATGCTAAACTTGACACTAACATAATTTCCTTATGCATGTAGAAAGGAGCTCTAAAAACCCTGTGGCTGGAACATCAAGTATCATAAACAGAACAGACGGCAGGAGGTGGAATATAATTGCAGTTTGTTTTTGTTAGTTAAAAATGAACATGTGTGCTTTTCTTATGGCTTTATTGTCTTCAGTCCTGCAGAATTGGGTGCTCCTCTCCCTTTTGTGCAAGTGAATCGGTTATTTCCTCCCTGAGCACCATGTCAGTTTTCTCTGTCTTTTTTTTTAGCAGTTACATATTTCTCAGAATGTTGATATACTTTCATTCAGGTTGTGATTATTGCTGTAAATACTCTTGAAGATCATGCATCCCACTAAAGGCAAGATAGGCATTTGCTGAGCAAGTGGGTGTGTTTAAACCGTAATTTGCTACCAATTTTTCTGTGGGATTTCAGTACCTCCCCTTGGAAGTTTTAACACAGGACTTTTGGCTTTGACTGTGCAGGTGGTTTGTGATGGTGATGTGGTGCAAGTGCTGCTGAGGGCTCCCTGTTCACTTGTAACTTACATCTGACATTGTTTCACAGCCAAGGAGAACCATCAGAGTCCTTGTCACTGCTTGCCAGCAATTGCTGTGGGTGAAGCAGTGGCACCATGAAAATAGACCTGTGGGCTTCAGTCATGGGATGCTCTGATGGCAGGAAGAAGGCATTAATAAAAGACATTAGTTTTTCTTCTCTTCTCTGTCCTTGCAGGATCTCAGCTCATTTGCCATGCCATTCTTGGACGGTGATGTGGAGAGCACAGACAAAAATGCTTCTCGCAAGGTAGGACAGATCCAAAGCTTCCCCTTCTTTGTGGTGCTTGAATCCCTTGTGGTACACACAATTTGTTAGGCTTAAAAAAGACAGGGGTTTTCATCTTCCCTGCCATGCCATTAACCATTGAGGGTGGTGCACTAAGGCAAATCCAGTGCATTTTGCAGACTTTACCACGACAGTGCCTGTGCAGTATAACCTGTAAAGGGTGCAAGCTGCTGGTGGTATTGTTGTAAATACTGCAGGTGTTGTGTGTAACACAGCTGTAAATCAGTGAGGTGATGTTGCAAAGCTGCTCAGGAATATTTTAACCTTACAAGATCTGAGGTGTTGCTGCAGAAGTATACACTGCCCAAAGAGGAATCTGTGGCTGTTAGTAGGTTTTCCTGGAATTGCCTCCTGATGGCTGCTCTCTCTCTATGGAGGGTTTAACTGTTCACTGTCCTTGATCTCTCTGTCCTTGGCACTGGAAAGATGAACTGCCTTCATTTGCTGAAGCCATAGTGGTAGAGCCTTCTTGTGAACAAAGTAGAAAGGTTCCTCCTCAGTGTGGGATTAACTCAAGGTTATCCTTGTGGAGGCATTGATTTGTTTTTCTGTTGCTATTAAATTAAGCCAATGTAGTCACAGAGTTGGCTTGCTTTAAAAAGGATCAGGGCAGCACATTCAATGGGTGACATTGGGGATGGTTATACAGTGCCTACACAATCTTCAAAGCAATAAAAATGGTGGGTGGGATCTGTCATCTTCAAATCCTGGCCTCCTCATTTTCACAAAGCACTGAAGTACAAGCTGGTCTGCTAAATGGAACCCTCCTACCAGCCATGTTGTGGGCTTGGCAAAGAGGGATTCTCCTCAACCCACAGACAGTCCCAAAAGCTGATCTTCAGCTACTCTGCAGACCAGTTTCACCTGTCACAGTATTTACAAGGCTGTGGACCTCCATGACCATTAAACCTGCTACAAGCCATGTGGCAGAGAGTCTGCAGGTTTAGTTTAAGGCAGGCAAAGTAATAAATACTCCTAAGTGAAGCTGATCTGCATCTAGAACAATAATAACTTACCTCTGTTGACAGCATGAGTTTCTATTCCTTTGCACCTCACAGCTAAGGACAGATGTTTTAAGAATTTCTGCAATCCATCAGCAACTGAATATGTTTATAACATTGGCCTTGTTCTTTCATCAGGAGTTGCTGATGCTGGGGAACTCTTGTAGATGCCAGGGAAGCTAAAATATACAGTGCTACCAAAAGGTACCTGTTTGAAGGGTTTGAATAAAGTGAACAATGTGATGGTTTTGGAAGGGATAGTTGTGCTGGAAGAAGGCAGGAGTTTCTGGTTAAAACCTGGTTTTCCCACTTATCACCTTCTTTCCACAAAGAAGGGTGAGAAAGATGCATGAATCTCAGTCATGAGGAAATAATGTGCCAAGGCTAATTGCCCTGATGTGCGGAATTACATGATATCATTGAATGACTTCCACTCTACCATTTCTGAGTCCTGTCATTTTCTTCTAACTGGTCTCAGAACTCTTTTTTCACAAAAGCACAGAATCATTTAGGTTGGAAAAGACCTCTGAGATTATTGAGTCCAACCTTAGATCACCACCTGGCCTTTTGATGAGTTCATGTCTTGGGAGAACTGGAAGGACATTTCAATAGTTGCCTCTTTATTTGTAGCATTGCTAAATGCTGGGGCAAGTTCTGCTTAAGAAAGTGCAACTGACTTTGGAATAACCACGAAGCTGGGGCTTAATATCTGAAGTTGTATTTTTAATTGGGCTTTTTTACTGAGTGTGTAAGACCCAGTGTTTTTTTCTACTATTCTACTTAGAGCTCTGTTCAACACATGCAACAAAATGGTAAGAAGGGAGCTGGCAGTGCCTCACTTCTGGTAAAAAACAGATTATCTTTTAAAATCCATTGCCACACATATAATCCAATATGTCATTTTCCTCAATGAGAATATGGGATTTTTGCTGGTAGTGAATGATGAGTAGCATCACACTGCAGAATTTATTTAATTCTAACTAAAATTTTGCCAATCTCTACTGCTGATGCATAAAAAAGTGCCCAAGTTACTCTTCAAGGAGGAAGGTTCTTCTTAGTTCAAGTTTGAAATCACTGTATGGTGTGTAATTTTTGTCTATTAAAAGTCAGTATTTCATCAGTAGTTTGGCTTTTTCCATTCACTCATCATGCTGGAGACAGGCAATCCATCAGGGGTGGATTTCTCTTCCTGCACTTAAGTCTTCTGTCACCTGGGCTATAGATCAAGAGTAGTTCACAACCCATCTTCCCAATCTGCCATTAATTTAATTCTCTGCTCTTTTTGAAAGGCTTCTAGAAACTGAATTAACATTTTTCACAGGAACTCTCAGCAGTTTACCATGCAAGTGTCTCTCAATCATTATCCTGTGACAACAACCCTCATTACACAGCTAGGAAATTCAAGTCTAGAATTATTTGTTCAGGTTCACGTAGGAATTTTTTGGCAGCAGTGGTAAAGTGACACACATTTCCTGAAGTTCAGCCTTAATCACTCCTCATTAATATGTCTACTGTTATAAATGATGTATTCTTCTTTCCTTTATGACTAATGGCAGGAAGAGGACAGGGATAGTTTTTACCCTCCTCTTTTGAAGATGGAGAATACAATACTGTGAAGGATTTTCTGTAGAAATGTTTGGCAGAGTGTGATGGAGAATGGTGCCTGGGACAGATATTTTTGTCCTTCTTATTGCCAGACAAAAATGCCTTAACACTTGTGTGGGTGGTTTTGTCTAAAGCAGCTGGTGTTGCTGACTGCTCCATGCTCAAAGGTGGGGTTCTAGAAATGGTTTACATCCTTCCTGCACAGAGACCTTCGAGGGTCATTAGAGACAGAAATATAGACAAGAACAAGGTCTATAGTCTGGGAGCTGAAAAGCAATCAGATTTACTGCATTTCCTCAGCCTGGGAAAACACAGTGGAAGAGGGGCAGTTTAAAGACCTGGAAAATCATGAGTGGTTGGGAGCATCATTCAGAAAATAATTCTGGTACAGTGTGGCAGGGCAGCAGTCAGGGATGAGTGCCCCTCTGCACCCAAATGGCTCTATCAATTTTAGAGGTCTTAACACCTTGAATGTTTATAGATCTTTCATCTCAAATGTAGGTTAAAGGATAAGGTGTGGAAATTGCAGGAATTGCAGGACAGCCATTACCTTCAGCTTAAAGCCCAGGGTTGTGAATGATCAAAAAGAAAAAAAATTACACAGGAAACTTGTTTATGAGGAGTCAGCTAGCAAATTATAGATGGAGGAGGGAGGAGGTGGGAGAAAAGATGTTTGAAGAATAATATTGATCCATTTCTTTATGGAAATAACAGAATTGTCACAAAAATATAGATAAAAGCTTGGAAAAGAAGTGTGCATTAAAAATTCTTTTCTCTATGTGGGGAGAAAGCTGGTGAGATGCTTATCTTAGATTACAAAGGTGGCTCTATCCTATTAATAGCTTAAGTGTCTTTAAAGCATAAGCTGTTAAAGTAAGATAGTTTAAAATTAAATCCAAACAACTCTGATGAAACACTCTTGAATGAAGTGGCAGAGCTTCCTCTGCCAAGTGTTGATTGTGAATAAATCATGGAGCAGAGATGAAGTTTCAAAAGACTGCAAAAAAGGCAATTACTGTGTTAATATTTATGATGTTTGCAATTAGGATAATGTACAGGTTTGTCAAACATTAGTCCTGAGCAAAACAATGAAATAGCTAATGTTGGCTAGTTAATGATGCTGTTATAATAGACTCATTTGGATTGAAATTAATTGTAAATGGTTCTTATTGAGCAAAGGTGGGGGTTTAAATGAATTATAAATTTGGTTGAGAAATGTCATAGTGTTGGTGTCATGTATATAGAAAAGTAAAACAAGTCATTTTGGTTTAAGAAACTGGAATGTGACTGAATAAATGTGGAACCTAGTAAATGAATAAAAACCTGGCTGCTAAAATAAATGGAGACTCACCAGTGGAAAATTTTGTTCCTATGCAGACAAAACATTCTATTGCTGTACTATATCATACCTTATCAGTGGTTTGAAAGATTCATTACTGGTAGTTTGTGGTTCATACAAAAGTGAGAGGGGAGAGAGTGGCAAATTGAGAGTGGTAAATTCTGAGCAAGAGACTCTGATGCAGAATGACATGACTCACTTAAAGCACAATTTGCAAACGAACAGCCCATCTCCATTTAGCCAACCTGTGATGAGTTACACCTAGGAGCATCTAATGCAGAATTTTTGGGAAGTCTTTCACAGAGCTTGGGTTAGATTTTGAGCATAGCTGTAGGCAATCAGTTGTTTGTGGATTCTGGGTGTGACTCAGTGGTTAAAGGATTAGTTTGGGTTCAATGAACAAATGTACAATGTACAAATGAAGGAATAGAGTGAAAGTAAAGGTTTTGTTCTGACTGTGCTTGGCACTAACTCACTGTTCTGCTATCAGCAATGCAGGAAAGTGTTGGTGAAATACAGTCAGACTATTGGGGGAGTGACTCCAATATTGAAGGATTCCCAGGAGTGTTTTGTCTTGCTACTGTTTTTCTTTCATCCATTTACTCATGGGAATGGCACAAGCAACCCCTGGATAAGGGAGGAGAAGAAAAAAAATCCTCATTTTCAGCCCCTCCTTCCTCATTCGTTGGCAAATAAACCTCCTTTGGATTTACTTTTTTGCAGCTGTTTAATTGTCCATTTTTTATCAGCAATGAAGACGGGGAGCAAGTCCTGGATAGTGCCACAGCCTTGGCAGGGGGCACCTGCAGTGGATGCAGGGAGCCTCAGGGTGAGGGCAGGTACAACAACCACTGCACTGTGATGTGCACAGCTCCTCCCCATCCACTGCTTTAAAATAAATGTGCTTAGGGGTTAGGAATTGGACAGCGAGCCAGCCCTGCTCTTCCTTTTGCTAATGCCTGCTTTTTGTCTTTGAGCAGCCCTGCTCACTGCTGGAAACCTTCCCCTGACCATGTGTGCAGCAGTGCAGAGCTCTCAGAGCCTGCCAGTGCAGCCAGCCTCATCCCATTGTGTTTTAATCTGGGAAAGTGTCATTGTACTTTAGTTTTGGGAAGTGACATCTCTGACCCTGTAAAATACGATGCCATCTCAATTGGTGCAGCTCATGCAGAACGGAGGGGACCAGTGGTGGTGAATGTGAACACGGGGAGAGCAAGTCCTTCATTACCTTTCAGTCTAATGAAGTCAGCTCTTGTGTCTCTGTGAGCTCTTTTGTTCCAGCAGGACGAGAGAATCATCCAATTAACTTTATCAAAGGGCTTTTTTGTTGGGATTCAGTGGAAGGGCAGGAAACAAGTGCAGACATCTATCTGGTGTATTGTCTCCAATTGTGTTTACTGTCCCTGTCAAGGATGGTGGGAGGTAATTCCTTTTCTGTTACTTGCCTTTCAAAAATTTTTTAAGTGAAGTGGCAAAATAAGGGTCAAATAACTCACTGTTGTAAAAGCAAACAGAACTCCATAGTAGTCCGTAAATGTCCTCACTGTTCAGGGTTGGAGGAAAGGGAACAGAGCTCAGGAGCATTTTATAACTTTCACCTAAATTCAGAAGAATTTTGTAAGGCTATTTAGCTTGAGCCCATTTGAATTCGACAGAATATTTTTTCAGCCTGAGAAATGAAACTAAATTCACCACAAAGTGAACCAGAGCCAGAGGTTTTTCAGAGAGAGCATCCTCTGGGGAAGGCTGTGTGCTCTGTCAAGGATCTGCTGCTGGAGTGCCCTTGGCAGGAGAGCAGAGGGGATGGCTGTGAAGAGGAGCTGTGGCAGGGGCACAGGCAGTGCCTGGATTTCCAACACAGTCTCTGCCTGTCCATGGTCAGGGTCTTCTCAGCAGACCTCATTCATTTTTCTGGGCATGTTGCTTTGGCAGGACACTTCTCTTCTCTGCAGTTCAGTGCTCCTTAAATTCTAGGTTGGGATCAGAAATTTCTTCTTAGAGAGGACTTTATCTGGCGAAAAAAAGAGGGATCAGATTTCCACTATAAAGCAAAGGAACAAAACTAACAATGTTGGGAAAATTTCTGCCTGTGGCAGAGCTGAGATGGGTGGTGTGAGGATGACGAGAGACCAGATTGTGGTGAAATATGAATAGTTTGCTATCTTAGCCCATTGCATTGGGGATTATCATATGGTAGTGATTAAATGTA
This sequence comes from Illadopsis cleaveri, assembly GCA_013399915.1. NCBI lineage: Eukaryota > Metazoa > Chordata > Aves > Passeriformes > Timaliidae > Illadopsis > Illadopsis cleaveri. The sequence goes on from VXBB01021475.1 coordinate 458,832, forward strand.
GTGCACTTCAATATTTCTTGTTAAATAAGATGAAGAATTGCAAGCCAGGTAAGAAAATAGATGAAGGAAAAGATTGGTATTGAAAGGATGAGTGCTGGATGGAGGGACAGAACCAGTGGGATTTCCCCAATGTCACTCCTGGGTCTTTGCCAGTAAAGCTGAGACAAAAAAATGGAAGCACAGTAACCAAATTTGTTAAAGATGCAAAGGAGGGTGGTTTTTTTTATCACAGGGAGGGATCTTGTACAGGAAGACCTGGATGATCTTCAGGGTGGATAATTCTTAACAGCACAAGAGACAAGGTTCTTCACTTGATGGATGTTAACCAGAGCAACAAGTAGAAGAGTTCAGGGAGCATTCTTTCAGCCTGAAGATGAAGAGTTTGGGCACAATCCTGTTGCAGAGCCAAACTCTAGGCTAGGAGAAAGGAAGAAGAGATTAGGAAGAGAGAAAGATTCCATCATCCAGGTGAAATGACAGGGGCAGCTTTCATAATCTTATTCCTTGTAGTGAAATCTTCCAGAGCTGCTTGACTTGGGGCAAGTGCCCCACTATCACTTTCTGGTTCACTCAAAAAGTGGAATGCTAAGTCTGCTAGATGCAAAAGACTGTGAGACACGTCTCATTTTGTTGCTTTGTTTCCAATAGTGGATAGTTCTGGATGTATTTCAAAACATGCCTGTGATCATTTAGTCTGTGTAACAGGGCAAAATCTCTCCCTGGTCCCCAGCTGGGGATCCTTTTGTTCTGTGAAATATGAAAACTGATAACAACTTAGTGCATTTTAGGAGATTTTTTCTCAGTGCTGTGTGAAATAACCAGTTTAGCCTTGAACAAGTTCAGTTGGTCAGTAGAACCAGCACATCTGATGTAGAACAGGGCTCTGCTCTATTGCTTGACCTCCCTGGGGAGCAGCACACTGCTGTGGGCTGAAGGTAGGGTTACACTGGCACTACCACCAACTGCTAATTTAGCCCTATTCCAGCTCCTCTGTTCTCTGCAGGCATAAGGTCAGGGGCTGACATTTCTCTCCAGCATAACCAGTTTTAAGGTTCAACGAGTCTGGGGTTGGGCAGAGAGCTCAAAGATCCCGTTTATGCTTTGCACAAAGCCAGCACAGGAAATGTTTTGTTGTTAGTTGGTTGACTGGGGGGGTTTTTGTTTTGTTTTGGTTTTGGTTTTTTAATTAGGTGAACAGTCTTAGTACTTAGAAGAATTTTTCATTTTTTTTTATTACATCTTATTTGTGCATGGATTAATATCTTACTTGCATTGTGTGTTTGGCTTCCTTATCTTCAAGAGGCCAATTGTCTGTTTGGGATAAAATGAGCCATATCCCATGTGCATTTATATTGGGTTTTAGGTGTGTTTCATATTTCTGCCCATTCTCTTTTTACAGCTCCTCCTGGACCAACACAAATTGATTCACAGTGCTTACTAATGTGAGAAATCAGGGTGTAATACTTTTATTTTGCTACTACAGCTCAGCTGAGGGAGTAGTTATCTTGCTAAAGAACATGTGGGAGTTTTCAGCCCACCTGCCTATCACAGCTTCAGGGAATGAGTCCAAAAAGCATGAAGAACAGGCTCATGAATGATCTAGCTGTGTAACCTGCCTCTAGCATCACTGCCAGAGTTGTCACACCAAGTCTGCATGGGCTGATGGGGTTTATTCCACAGCAAAGATTCTTCTCCATTTCCAGCTGAAGCATGAAAATGAACATTGCCTCATGACTTTTGGATATGCTCTGGTAACTGTTGCTGCTGATTTTACTTGCAGAAGCACCTAATCATCTTTTAAAACTTGCAATCCATTAGCCACAAATGATATTCTAAGCAAGCAATCCTGTTGTAATTCCACAAGCAAAATCACAAGTATTTACCCACCGTGATGGTGGGTGTAACCTGTGTGTAATTAACAAGCTGGGGAAGAATTCAATGTAGTAATTTCCTTTAATTTGGTAGCATGCACATGTGTATTTAGCAGTGTGCCCCTGGTGCTCTGACAATTAATTAATTCATCTGCCTGGCACGATGGAGAGAAGACAACTGGTTGTGATTGCAATAAATAAAAACACCCTCCTGCTTTTGCTCAGAATTTGAGAACAATTTGCCTTTGTGTCTGGCTTGCATGTAGAAGGGAATACTGACCTTTTTGAGAAATTGTTGTTTGACATTTTTCATCTCTAAAATTGCTTTAGTGTGTAAGGACACCACAGTGGTTTTGAAGTGTCTCCTATCAGTGTGTCATTTTAACCAAACAAGCATGCAAAAAAAGAGATAACATGAAGCATTTTGGCTTTACAAATGTCATGGCTTGTCACTTTAGGAAAAAATATAATGAACTTACCATCCTAGATACACACCTAAACTACAGTAGCAGTGGCAGACTTGCATCATGATTAAAGTAAGTTAGAAAGTGTTCTTACTCCTCACTTTCAGGCAGTAGACTTGGCAGCAGACCTATTTAAACTGCCATGCTGAAGGAGGTGCCATTGTGCTACTTGGTTGTTCCTTGGACTGTGTAGTTGTGAGGAGAACAAGGCATAAGTAGTCTCAGATGATTTACAAATGATATTTTAGTAAGTTAATGAGCTTTTATGAGAAAGTCATCACTTTGGGACTGTTTTACCCATGACAAAAGTGCAATTTGTTTATGAATTTCCTATAATGTGGTTATTATTCCAGGTCTCAGTTGAGGAACTGTGCTCTATTATATCTGATAAATACTCACTGGGAGACAGTCTAAGTGCTGGAGGATTTAGAGTGGGAATAAAGGAGATACAGTCCTCATGGCAGAATAGATTTGTAATTTGGAATGAGTTTTCAAGATTGCACATAGAATCCGTGACGGAGCTAGGAGACAAACCTGAGCCTCAGGCAACTGCATTAAGCATGAAACACTGCTTTTTTCTTCTCTTGTGGAGACTGTCCAGTTGTTGTTGCTTTTGGTAGTTGCTATTGCTTCAGTTAGAATTGATTCATCTTTTTCAAAAACTTCCCCTTGAGGGCAACTTCTCCCCTAATTTATCTGTAAAAGGACAGGTATCTATGTTTGAGACACTTTTGCCCACACAGTCAAAAACAGGAATGCAGTTATAAAAAAGTTGTTCTGTCTCTTGTCAGACCTCTCTGCTGTGCAGAAGAACACAGAGCAGAATTCATCATCTAATCAGGGCTGTGCTGGCACATGTCTGTGCCCCTCTTAGTGACCCACGCTATCTGTGTCCATCTCCCAGACAAGGTGCCACTTGCTCTTTAGGTCAGAAACCTTCCCAAAAGGAAGACTGTAATCTCTGCAGGCCTTTCTGCTGTTCCACACATTGGGACCTGCTCCAGCTCTGTCCCATGCCAAGTGGAAAGAGGAGCTGGTCTAAAGTGTGTGTGCAGGACTCTGAAAGGACTACAAGAAGGAGGACCCTGGGTAATGGAGGGAGCAGCTATTTGACCATTATGCTGCTTGTACATATTTCTACAAGTGAATAAGCATTATTTTGAAAAGCAAGTTATTTGCATGGGTTTTAAACTTTGCTGACCATTTTTGGTTGTGTTCATACACACAAGCCCTTTACCAACCCAAAGGAGAGCATATGAGTGCCTATGTGGTTTTCTTTCATCTAAATCATCCTAATGAAACATGCTATTTTTCCCTAAAATTACTCCCATGGCAGCACTGCCCTTACCAAACTGGACTGACACATCAGGAGGCATCTTCACAGGCAGGAGCTGCTGTCTGCTCCATCTCTCCTGCTTTGTGTTGAGTAATTGGGCAGAGAGGAGCAGGCATGCAAGGGGCTGTGGGCACATCCACCTTGGCCTTGGCATAAGCATTCCCTGGTGACCTGAAACCCACTGCTGCCTTCTGCCAGGAACGGAGCCCTTCATTCATGAGAAACTCCCCCAGCTAAAACAGCAGCCCTATACCCACAGAACTACTTTGTGCTTCCAGAAGGAAATAAACTCTCCATATAGCCCAGGCACGTGCAAATCCCACAGAGATTTTGGGTCAGCTTCTATTAATTGTATGGGGAGAATTTAATCTTAGTTCCCTTTTTTTGGTTTGTTTTTCTGGGTTCTTTTCTCCCCTTCATTGGGGAGCCCTCACAGTGCAGAGCTGTGCTGTGCACAGATATTTACACTGCTGGAAAGGCAGCACAGGTCCCAAAAGGGATACAGCTGTTAGAAAGGTCATATCCCAGCTCAGGTAATTAGCAGGAGTGTCATCACTCTAAAATGGTTCCTCTGTTTTCGGGATAGGAGTTGCAATCCCACAGTTGTGGCTGTGGCTGGCGTCATGGAGGCCTGTCGGGCACTTGGGGACTTGTGTGCTGTGCTGAGTCACATCATGGGATGGAGATTTAACTACTGTGGGTGGATGCTTAAATTCATGGGGAAGACTTTGGGGCACCGTGTTTCCTCTAACCACGATCATTCATTGCCTTAAATAAATTCATTTCCCATCATCTTTCATTTGTCGGGGGAAGGAAGACGGATGCGTGACAAATAAAAGCAGTAGACAAATTCCTGCATTATATATGTGATAATAAAATGTATACACACCTTGAAATTTTTTGTGAAATTCAGGGTGTCTTTAGGAGCAAGGAGCACCATAAGGCCAGAGAGGTGGCACACACACACCTGTGTATCAGTGGAGGGAAGTGCTGGGGAAGGTGAGCTCTGGCTAATCCACCACCCCAACAAGCAGGAGCTGGCTCTGTTGAGACAAGTTCAGAGATCCTGGAGGCCTGAACTGAACTGAATTAATGGAGATTTTTCTTTTTTTCTTCCTTCTTCTCTCCTCCTCAGGTGGACGAAAGCTACTCAGCCGGCAGTCTTTCAAAAGGCCTTTTCTCAAAAGGGCTCCAGAACCGACCTTCCAGCCCCGTTTCTGCCCCTGTGAGATCCAAACACAGTCCTGGCTCACCCAAAACAGTGTTCCCCTTTCCCTACCAGGAGTCTCCCCCACGCTCCCCACGCCGAATGAGCTTCAGTGGGATCTTCAGGTCCTCCTCCAAAGAGTCTTCCCCCAATTCTAACCCGTCTACCTCTCCTGGGGGCATCAAGTTTTTCTCCAGATCAAGAAAAAGTAAGAAATTGCTCATGTTATTTCAGGAGGATACACGGTACCTCTGGGCTTGGCCCATTCTTTACCTGCGGTAGTGAAGTAAGTGCAGATGAGGCATGTGCTAATTGTTCATTCTCTCTTTCACTGACCGTGTGTTGTGGGTTTCTGACGTGCTGGCCATTAGGTGTGACTTCTGCAGGGCCATGGACACCTCAGGGGCACCTACACAGGCCTGAGGATGGAAATCACACTCCTATGCTTTGTTTAGAAATCTTTTGTCCACGTTAGTGGGAGTTTTCTGGATGGTTTCACTGAGGCTGGTTGGATGTCAGTGCCAGGACTTGAGAACAGCTGGAGGTGTTCCTGGGATGTGTGGTGGAGATGAGCACTCCTTGATGTCACTCAGGAGTTTCAGGTTCTGTAGACCCCAAAGGGAATTTCAGCTGTGCTTTTTAATTGGTATTTGTTTGTCCTTTTGTAGGAAGGGCAAGTGACCTTTGCTGGATGGAAATTAATTATATTTGTTTCCAGTCTAATGACCATTAAGGGGATATTTGAGCTCCTCTGCAAGAATATGAAAGGCAGAGCAAACCTCCTTGGCTCAGAGCACTTACTATATGCAGCTTTATACTGGGGGAAGATTTTAGCTCTTCAGCAGCCTGTGTGTAATTAACACACTGCTAGAATTCAGAAACGAGCTGGGTTGAGAATGTGCTTCAATTTTAAAACTTTCCTACTGAACGAAGTTTCTCAGTGCTGGTCAGCAAACAAGACCTGATCTGCATGAGGGTTTAGTGGCTGTGGGAAAGGAGCAGAGTTACAGGGAAAAAGAGGAGTAATATCTTGCTGGATTGTCAGACCACAGTGAGTTTTCAGTCTGTAAACAGGAGAAAAAATTGTTGCCAAATCTGTGACAATGTAGGTACAAAATTGGTTGTATACCTGTGTTGGGCTATGCATTTCCTGCAATGTATTGATAGTTTTCAGTGATTTTAAACAGTAGAGAGGGACCTTCTCATTTTTCTATATGAGAATTTCTCTTAAAATCATTGGCTTTAAACAGAACAAGTGATTTCATAATGACTGTGCACAAGAACACAACAATACAAACCCATACAGGAATTTTCTCTTTGTTTATCAGAAGTGCTGCTGAAGGTTCATTGAAATGGTACCTTTTCCACTCCTTGCCTCTCTCCAAAACACCATCAGGAGATTGAAAGTAGGAGTCAATGTAGACTGAAAGCAGGAGTCAGTGTTTCTGAAGGACTCAGAGAAGGCTCTGAACATCTCTTCAAGGATATTTGTTCATCCCTGCTTGAAGTTAGATTTTTACGCTCCCCTCCTGTTGAAACTTCACAATAATTAAAATCCATTTAAGCTCTTCTTGCTAGTCCACATAGGTTTAAATATGGCCTTCAAATATTGGCAGTATTCTGCTGATGGAGTAGGCAGAGAAGGGCTCTCTGCTGCATGAATAGCAGCAATTTAGACTGCAGAGGAAAGCCATCCTGGGACTTTGTAATCAACTTATCTAAGCAGCCAGCACTATTTAAGTCCTAGCAAGGTACAACAGAATATTAAATAAAGGAATCTTCCAGGAGTCAGCAAAATCCGTTTGATAAGGTCACATTTCTGCCTCAGGAGCAGGTTTGGAGTGGGGCCATGCTATATTTGAGCTAACAGAAAGTATCCATGACCCTGCTGCTCTGGGAGCCTTGCAGGAATTGCACTGGGCCTGGGTGCTTGTGGTCTTTTGTTCTTAAGGCAAGAGAGACAGCCTCTTGGAAAGGGTGTGCTGATTTTAATTGCTGTTTAAATTGATAACTCTTCTCTTTCCACAGCTTTTTGCAAAACAGAACATTTTTTATCCTGCTTTCACAGCATTTAGCTCTCTTACAGTGAGTCTAATGCAGACACCTACCCTTCACTACCACATTAATTTCATTCAGAATGTGCTAAACAGGGGGCAGCAATCAATTACACTCTTGGAGTTTACTATATTTAATTAACTTTGATAGGATTTTATTTTAAAAAAAACTCTTTCAGGACTTCTGGTAAAGTATGGGTTAGCATTTCTGCTGTACTATTATATTTTTACAAGAAATACTTCTGCATTCTGCTACTTTGCAAATACAGTAACCCCATGTACTACAGCACAGTAAGTTAACTAGTAATGTGCTACTCAAAACAGGGTCTCTGTGGCTTGAACAGCATTTCCTGAGAGACAAGGAACACTCCTTGTTCTCAGACACTCCTCAGACCAGATACCTCAGACTTTTGCAGAGATGCTGTGCTGAAGAGCTCTGAGAAAAGCTAAGCCAGCACATAGCTCCACATTTCTAAAGGTGCTTAAATGCTTCACTGCTCAGAATTGTCACAACCTATGTGATTAAAATCCCATTTTCTCGAACAGCCTGGGATAGCTGTGTTAAAAGTGAATGGGACTCAGGTTGTTTTATCAGTTCTCAAACTGTGAGTGCATTGAAATCAGCTGGACTTGCTATGTTTGCCTGCCTTTACATCCCTGCTGGTGCTGGATTAATTGCATTAAAATGAAAATTAACTCTGTGCTGGACTGCACTCTGAGGATCACCAGCAGGTCAAGGGAAGTCATCCTCCCTCTCTGCTTGGCAGTGCTGGGTCCAGTTGTGAGCTCCCCAGTACAAGAAAGATGGGGACACACTGGTCCAGCAAAGGATCATTGCACTGGGGCTGCAGCACGTGGTGTAGGGGGAGGAAGGAAAAGGAGGAGAAGATCTTTGTGCTGTCTTCAGTTTCTTAATGGGGTTATGACAACGGTGCCAGGCTGTTCAGGGATGCCCAGAAAAAGTGCAGGAGTCAGCAAGAGAAATGCCAGGAACATGCAGGAAAAATGTTCTTGGAGGGGCTGGTGTGGCAGCAGGGGTCCAGAGGGGCTGTGAAATGGCTGCCCTGGCAGATTTTAATGAATTGACTGGACTAGGCTCTGAGCACCCCAGTTTAAAGTTGCTTTGAGCAGGGATCAGACCAGAGATCTGCAGATGTCCCTCCCAGCTATGGCTCTTCTGGGAAACTCTGTACTGGAGTCTTCCCTTTGGGTTTATAGCAAATCTGTGTTTTATCCAGGCAATCAGCAATTTTAAAAAAAAACCAACAAAAGCATCACATAAAAGTTCACAGGGACCTGGGGTTTGTTTTTGTCCCCCACTTTATCTGAAAGGAGTCTGTGCTGCACTCCTTTCCTGTCATCATGAGCAGTATGTGGGGGAAAGTAGGTGCAGTCTTTGTTTTAAATAACATACCCTGTCTTCCCTCCACTTCCTCCTCCCACACATTGTTCAAAACATAGACTAACCTGTTACTCTGCATATTCCTTGTTTTTCTTGGAAACAACTTCTTCCTAGCTTGTTTTCATTTTAAAGACTATGTGTGGTATTCGCAGCACTTGCTTTCCCATGTAGTTGCTCTTTTCCCAGCTAAGTTATTTTGCCTTCTGAATATACACAGTTAAAGAAGGGCTAGAGTAGGACAATGTTAAAATAGAAAGTGATTTGCAGATGTGAAACTTAAAATATTTTCCACTTCAGGCTGGGAGTTTAAATGTTTTGCTAATCTTCAATATTTTATCATTGGTTTTGGCAATATCCAAGAGCTCATCTTTGTGCCTCTTCCCTTTGCTTACCCCAGCTCAGTATCTGGTCATAACCCCACAGCTCTGATCTGACAAAAGATTTGTTTTGAAAGAAAAAATACCTTCCCACAACATGTACTTGGCTGCCAGCCACTTCAGGTAGTTCATAAGTACAGCTTCGAAGCAGCAAACTGCTGGCTGGAGCTTCACATTCAGCATCTCATCTTTGCAAAAAACCCACCTCAGGCCCCTCTGGGAGAGGCTCTGCAGTGACCTTTTTGGGTGAGGTGTGTGCTGGGCCACTGGTGCAGCCACTTCATTTTGAGAAATTCACTGCAGAAAAATCCAAGAGAGCTCTTTGCATGCTGGGTTTCTGTACAAGTGGTCTGAAATTTAATTATCAAATTAATTTGATTTTCACTTATTTTTTGTCTCAGAATTTCTTTGCAACAGCACTGTTAGACTGACAGATGAAAACTGAATATGGTTTGGGAGTGATGTGTTTAAAAAAAGACTGGATGTGGCACTTGATACCATGATCTAGTTGAGGTGTTAGGGCTGGGTTGGACTTGATGATCTTGAAGGTCTCTTCCAGCCTACATGTTCTGTGATTCTGTGATTCTGTGATTCTGTGAATTAAGCCTGGCTTTGAGGTTGTGCAGAAGGTTTTCTAGTGCTGTTCCCTGTACTGTGATGCTTGATAAATGCATCCCCTCAGTGCTGCTCACCTTACACCTCCCAGAGCCAGGTGCTTTCTGCAAGTGGAGATTGGCTCCAGCACCTGGATGCATAACTGGCTTCAGCCTGCAACAATCCTGTTACAGAATTCCTCAAGGAAGGTGGACATGATGTCTACCTGGGCCTTGAACTACCCGAGCTGAGGCCTGGTCGAGGCCTTGCTGAGGCCTGGACCGAGGACTCAAGCCTTTGACGCAGTTAAAATTAGTTAGAGAAGTTGTGGCGCAGTTAGAAATTATGTTAAGGTGTTTGGGAAAGATAATGGGGTCTGTGAAGGTCATTGTATAGAGCTGTTAGTGAGTGTTGCTAGCTACCTTAAAAGTAGATTCAACAATGTATGTTTGCATTTTTCACCCTGCTGTGTGCCAATGAAAGAGCTATCCGTTGTATAAACTATATAGAAATGTATATAAACTGCCATCTTAGTTCGAATAAACCAGAATACGTAGTAGTGACCATAGTGGTTGGACCTGCGTTTGTCTGGACCCGACTCTCTTTACTGTAAACAGGATAACCCTGGTTTCACAATCCAACACTGGATGTGTGTATCAAAGGACAGGAAAGGTGACTGTGATTTATTGGGATGTATTGGAAAATGTTGGACCTGGGCATGACATCCCAGTATAGAATAAGGGGTGGATACCACCCTGGTTTTGGCTGGAATAGAGTTAATTTTCCTTCTAGTGGCTGGCACAGTGCTGTGGTTTGGATTCAGTGTGAGAATAACATTGGTAACTGCACTGGATTTGTGTGGTCAGGTTTTGGTAGTGGGGGGACTACAGGAGTGGCTTCTGGGAGAAGCTGCTG
>VXBB01021475.1:469124-485107 GCA_013399915.1 Illadopsis cleaveri
GACTGGATGTGGCACTTGATACCATGATCTAGTTGAGGTGTTAGGGCTGGGTTGGACTTGATGATCTTGAAGGTCTCTTCCAGCCTAATGTTCTGTGATTCTGTGATTCTGTGATTCTGTGAATTAAGCCTGGCTTTGAGGTTGTGCAGAAGGTTTTCTAGTGCTGTTCCCTGTACTGTGATGCTTGATAAATGCATCCCCTCAGTGCTGCTCACCTTACACCTCCCAGAGCCAGGTGCTTTCTGCAAGTGGAGATTGGCTCCAGCACCTGGATGCATAACTGGCTTCAGCCTGCAACAATCCTGTTACAGAATTCCTCAAGGAAGGTGGACATGATGTCTACCTGGGCCTTGAACTACCCGAGCTGAGGCCTGGTCGAGGCCTTGCTGAGGCCTGGACCGAGGACTCAGACCTTTGACGCAGTTAAAATTAGTTAGAGAAGTTGTGGCGCAGTTAGAAATTATGTTAAGGTGTTTGGGAAAGATAATGGGGTCTGTGAAGGTCATTGTATAGAGCTGTTAGTGAGTGTTGCTAGCTACCTTAAAAGTAGATTCAACAATGTATGTTTGCATTTTTCACCCTGCTGTGTGCCAATGAAAGAGCTATCCGTTGTATAAACTATATAGAAATGTATATAAACTGCCATCTTAGTTCGAATAAACCAGAATACGTAGTAGTGACCATAGTGGTTGGACCTGCGTTTGTCTGGACCCGACTCTCTTTACTGTAAACAGGATAACCCTGGTTTCACAATCCAACACTGGGTGTGTGTATCAAAGGACAGGAAAGGTGACTGTGATTTATTGGGATGTATTGGAAAATGTTGGACCTGGGCATGACATCCCAGTATAGAATAAGGGGTGGATACCACCCTGGTTTTGGCTGGAATAGAGTTAATTTTCCTTCTAGTGGCTGGCACAGTGCTGTGGTTTGGATTCAGTGTGAGAATAACATTGGTAACTGCACTGGATTTGTGTGGTCAGGTTTTGGCAGTGGGGGGACTACAGGAGTGGCTTCTGGGAGAAGCTGCTGGAAGCTTCCCCCATGTCCAACAGAGCCAATGCCAGATGGCTCCAAGAAGGACCCACTGCTGGATGAGACTGGGCCCATCAGCAACAGTGGTAGCACCTCTGGAATGACATATTTAAGAACAGGAAAATATCCTGCACAATTGAGGATGTACAGATCAGTACCACCAGCAGCAGCGTGGGCACATGAGCAGCCATGGAACATTAAAATAATTACATTTTAATTGGATATGAGTGCATTAGTATGACCTGTGGCTTGCAGTAGGATTCTACAGAGCTGACACTGATTTCACAGATTTTATTCAGGGACAACAGGAGGAAAGGGTGAGTGAAGAGGTGCAAGTTGAAGTTTAAGGTGCTATGAAAAGTGATTTCAAAATTGACATTGTGGAACTGCTTCCCAGTTTGTTTCAGGCTGGCTTAAAACTGCATGAACTGCTCTCATGGGGCACAGGTTGGGACCTGCTGCTCCAAGACATTGTTGAGTCCTGGCTGCGGTGGGAAGGCACTTCCCATGTGTGTCACTTTCGTGAGAGGTGTAATGCCAAGAGAAAGCAGTGACACATCTCAGGAAAGCAAACTGAGGTGATCCAAAGTAAACACAGGAGGGTGACCTGCACTGGGAATAAACACAATGCAGATGACACTTGGCTTGCATGAGCTCTCCCTGCACAGCCAAAACATGTGCAAGTAAATGAGAACACTTTTATTTCACTGAGTGGAAATCAGGGAGCTACCCCTGCAGATAGGCTAAAATCAAGTGCCCTGAATATTTTATTAGAAGTAGGTGGTTGTATGAAATTTAAGTCATTAAAATGTGGCTTTTCTGATGGGTCTGAATGCCTCATTTGAAGGACATCAGAGCATTTTCAGTGCTATTTCCCCTTCTGAAACAATTGGTTCAAGTAGCAGCAATACTCATGACACATTAATGATGCTGTCAGTTTTACCAGCAAAAGAAATCAATTAAAAGCTTCCATTGACCTAAAGCTTTGGGTTGTGGTGCATGGGATCAAAAGATAAATTTAGCTCAGAATTAAAAGTTCCTTATGGAACATGGAATTGAAAATAACACATCTTTGAAACACTTTGATGCTGATGGTCACATTTGAATAATGGTAAATTTTCAGTGCACTTGAGAAAGGAAATGTTTTTTAATATAAAGTTTTAATGTTCTGCTTCCTCTTAATACTTTTTCTCCTTCTGAAATTCAATAGTATTAACTGTGATGCCTAAAGTAATCCATAAGGAGGACTCCTGGTGCTCCCATAATAATGGTCCAGATGGTATTTTTTTCAAAAGACTGTGAAAAGCAAGGCAGAATGGTTGTCATTCACTGTATTCATTCTAATAATTTATTTTCTTGTAGAACATCTCGTGGTTAGATGATGCCCTCTGTGAGAAAAGCCTGTGACTGTACTAATTTTTACCCATAGATGGAGCAAGTAGCTCTCATTTGCAGTAACCCGGGGAAGAAATTGGGAAAACCTGCCACACTGCTGCCAGATTGAGGATCTTTGGATTGTGGCTGATCTCTGCTAAAATTTTTCTTCAAGCATTAGACTGAAGTTCATTCCCTCCTAAGATTTTACTCCGTATTTGTAGTATTTAGGTGACAGCTTGCAGAGAAGTGAGTTTAGCCCAGGACAGGCTGTTGTGGAGGGTTGGCTGCTGGGCACAGACATTTCACCTTCCCTTTCCTCAAGCTATTTCCCACCATTACTCTTCAGGAATGTTTTCCTGCAGAATGGCACCATGCAATGGGGTGTCCTTCCTCATGGCCAACTGCTGCAAGATACATTTGGATTTTTCTTTGCTAAATCAATACATTCCTCCCATGGTCCTGGAGCCTCCCAGCCTTCAGACCACAACTGCAGCAGCTCATCAATTCCAGCCTGCACCAGAACTCTGAACAGCTGAGGCCACTCCATTTCCATCTCTTCCCCCATGTTGAATGGGCAGACAGGTGGGATGCAGAGGGAAAGGGCAAGAGGCAGCTTTGATTTGTGGCTGTGACTGCTGTGCAGGACAAGGGGAGCAAGCTGGGGAAGGACAGGGCTGCTCGGTCCAGGTCCACCTTGGGAGGATGACGTAGACTCTTCCACAGTCATCTCATAAAACCTGGAGAAGGAGAAAAGCTGTTTGTCTTGCTTTATTCTCCAGTACTGGTGTGCAAGGACATCCAGTCATCCTTTCCCAAGCTTGCTTTGCCCTCAGAGGCAGACAAGGGGACCAACGCTGTTCATTTTGGTCTCATCTACACTAGAAAAATGACATTTTGCAGACAAAATGTGTCAGCACTGCTGCAGCTAAGCTGGTGCTGTACACATGGCCAGACCAGCCACGTTCAGAAGCATTCTCCTGCCAGTTACTGATGTCTGCTGTCAGCAGCAGATGATTTGTCTGGTTAAAACGTGCCTATGGTGATTGTTCTTCATTTATTTGGAGATATTTTTCAATGTACTTCCCTTTTCACCTTAGTTTCTCATGGTCAGTGTTGTCTGCATAGGGGGAGTACATCCAGTATGCTTTTGTATTTCTCTCCTCACTGTCTAGGCAAGGAGGATTTTTTGGACTGTCTTCAAATTCCTAATGACTTATATTCAATCACAAAAAAAAAAAAAAAAAAGGAATTTTTAATTTTTTCAGTCTCTGACCTTCATCTGTAGGGTATGGGACAGACCTGTGTGCAGGTGACTTTTCCACTCATGCAGCAATGGAAGCAGTAAGCAGTAGTAAAGCTGAAGACTAGTAAATAGTAAAGCTTTGCTGTCTTAAGCTGTCTAATCAGAGGAAATAATTTGGAAATAAATTGTGGAGGAAATCTTTGTGGTCATGGGCTATTTCTATTTAACTGTATTTTACAAATCTGAGAATATATGTAGGAGCAGACCTTCAATTATATTTATGTGTCTGTTTTCCTTTTTGATCAATTATTTCAGAATTTGGTCCCTAAGCAAGTGCTTGTTTATAAGTGCTAGAGAAATCCTATTTATTTTAGTAGGTTTGTTCACACATTTAAAAATACCTTTCTTTTCCTGAATATAAGTGAATGCCTGTCATAATTCCACTGAGAAAGCATTGTGCATCCAAAATTTTTGCCAAGTGGTTGGAGTCTGGAGGAGTAATAATGACTTAAGGTATCAGATCCAAGTTTTACAGATATCATGGGTTTTTAGCTTCTTAGATAAAGTGCTTGGAAAATACCTCAAAATGGCCTGAATAAACACGATAAATATTGATTCAATCGGTTTTATGATTTGGAAAAATATGTAATGGAAGATCACAAGGCAGAAAAATAATTGGATTGAGGAATATAGTGTGTGTAGTAGATTGGGTACAATACAGTCAAATCTCAGGCTCAGGCCAGCTCTTATGTAGCCCTTCTTGAGTCAGTGTGAGTTATGACTGAGCTTGGTCTGATTTTAAAAATAAAATAAGCCCCATAAAAATGATGGTAAATCACTGTGCATTGTCAGAGTCAACAGGGCAAGGAACTGATCACTATCATGTCTCAGTTTATGGGCTTTGTGGAAATGAGCCTTTGCTTTTTTCAGCCTTTGTGACTGTGAAAACATCTTGAAGGAGAGCCCTGCTGATAACCAGTGATTTGACTGAGAGAGTTTTATGGACTTCACGCACCCTCTGCTACTTGCCTGCAAGGTTTTCTAGATCTGTTTCCTGCTTTCACATGCACATTTTCCCATTGACCATAAAGGTAACGTTCCCATTTGTATGGGAAGCAACCATGGGCAGGCACTGCAGTGTCACAGCTGAGTTGGTGCAAACCATCACATGAGCTTCCAGCAGCTGCTTTAGCAACTCCTCACTTCCAGCAGTCACTGGCAGAGTCATGAACTGGGCAGGGAGAACCTGGATCATCTATTTGGATTCACTCAGGGGCTGGAACACCTTCAAGTTGTGTAGTGATCATCTGACAGTGGAGTTGTCATTAGCCCATTTGATCTGTAAAGCAAATTTAGAAGCAGGTTAGTTGTTACAGGGAGAAGGAAATGTGGAAAAGCAGAGAAAAAAGTATAAAGCTTTGCTTGGTGCCAGGTTTAGGATTTTTTCCCCATTGCCATAGTAAGTCAGATAAATATCAGTCTGAGTTAGGAGATCTAGGAAGAAATCTTTTGTCCTTGCAATTTGACAGAGGTGAAACTGCTGTGGAAATGGTGTAATTCCAAGCCATGTCACTGATCTAATTCCTGTTCTCCTGAATCTGTGTAGTGCAGCTGAATCTTTCCATGCTGCTTTCTCTTTGACCAAAGTGAGCTCATGTTTCCTTTGTCAAAGCCAAGGAGAACAGAGATTCCACTTTTTAAAATTAATTAGTTTAGGATTTTCTAGCCCAGTGAGTTAATTGATTTGAGGTTTATTGTGAGTAGAATAATAAACACATCAGCTGGAGAAGGCTAGAAATCATGTTCTTAGTCTAAAATGACAGGCAAAGTCTTCTACTCATGTCAAAAAACAGGTCTTGAGTCTCATTTTTGTACAGTGATCTATGAATGTTCCCATCCATCTGAACCTTTCAATAAATCTGTTTGATAATCCATCAAAACTTCTGACAAGCTTCCCTGGCACAGTGTGGGACACACTGAATAAAGGACAACACTGTGCAAAGGACCCAATTCAGGTTTATAAAAACATTTTGTCACTCACAGGCACTCACATGTTAGCCAGAGGTCCATGCTCCCCAAATTTTGCACCCTTTTGTGATTTTCCCTCTCTGTGCTGTGCCAGTGTTGTATGAAATGGTTTGTGCTGCTAAATGGGTGTGTGTGGATGCTCCACAAAAAAAGTGCAGAGGATGGGGCAGGGAGATGAGGATTTATGAGGGTACGGTGTGAGGCTGGAGTAAGCAAAAATGTTGTAGTGAATGTGATTTTGAGAGTAATGCCCTAAATAGAAAACTTTCTGAAGGGAAGAGTCAGTAGAGTCATCTCTGATGATCCATCTCTGGCAATAATCTCTATTTGGTGTTCTCACACAGTGCTTCCCCTTTGGTCTGCTTGGGTATTAGAATTTGTTATCCAGCTGAACAGCTAAACCAGTGCATGTACAGAGCATTGCTGAAAGATCCAAATGTCAGAAATTATCTGATTAATGACAGTCCTAAAACCAGCAGTGGTGACTGCTAAATGACAAACCTAAAGCCAGCAGAGAACTTACAAAGGTCCTTATGCCTGGGATCTCTAAGATGGATCAGTAGACTCAACCACCTTCCCACCAGGGAAGGCTGGTTCTAGAAAGGGCACCGAGTTTCAATGAAATCCAAGTTTTCTTATTTTAGTTTTAAAACAAAGGCAAAACCAAAAAAAAACCCAAAAAGCAAAAAACACCCGAAAACCAAAACCAAACAAACAAACAAAAGCCACCCAAAAACCCCACAAACAAACAAACAAACAAAAAAGGGTTGTGGATTGTTTGGTTTTGATTTGTTGTTGTTTTGGATTTTTTTTTAATATAAACTTTCTGTTATGCCCTCTTCTTTTGCAGTTCATAGAGTATTTGAACATTCTTCTGTATCTAAAAAAAAATTCTTGTCTTAGATGATGAAAATATTAATGTGTGTAGTTGATACGTGAAACAAGTACTCAGAGCTTTTGATGATCAACCATCAAAGCACCTCAGTCCTTTAGTTCTAAAATTATTTTGAAGCTTGCCTTGAGTTTCCTGTAAGCACACTTTATTGGTTGGCAGCTGTGGTGGGTTTCTTTGTAGTTTGTTTCTTGCAGCATCTCCTGCTGTTTACGGCTCTCTGAGCCCAGAAGTGAGTGAGTGCAGGGTTGGGAGCCCTGTGTGGGTGTGTGACACGGGACTGCGGTGACAAGAGCGTGGGAGCAGCTGTGCCAGACAGTGCCACACTGTGCCAGCCCAGACTGCACCTCCCTGGCAGCTCTTCCAGCACTGTGAAACAGAGGTGCCCTCCTGTGGGCATCCCACTGCTTCTCCTTCTTGTTTGCCTGCCTGGAAATGCTTTGGGTTAGGTTTTGAGCTAAGAACTTTGACTGTACTTGCTGTTGTTTTGTTTTGTTGCCTTTTTTTTTTTTCCCCCCCACTTCTAAACCAATTAAAACATCGGGGACTAAAAGCATGCCTCCCTTCAAACTGTAATTTCAGGAGTTGTTCAGGAAATCAGCTTCTCCTCCCCTCATCCCAGGAGAGTCTAACATTGCCCTCAGGTCAGGATATGACACTCTGTATCAAGATAGACATTTAATTGCGTTGATAAATGCATGGACCATAATCCAATTAATTTTTGGCTGGGGAAACACATGTGGAGGTAAGCCATTAATCAAATTTTCGTCAACAGACACCGTTATTTGGGAGTACAGAGCATTTCATTTCAGGGTCACTGTGAATGTGTCTGCTTCATTGCCTGCCTGAGCTGAGCAGAAGGTCTGGTGTCAGATTTGTTTGTTTAACCTCAGTATAAGGTTTCCATAGCTCTTCATGTCCACAGTTTTTCCATGAAGCTGTTTAATGGTGAGAGAACTGCACTTGGCCATAGCTCCAACAGGATAACGCTGTTTGCAGTGAAGCCTTTGCTCCAATTCCTCTTTTGCACTGACATGCCCCAGATCACTGAGCACCCCAAAAACTGGCTTTAATCCATGCAAAATAGAGGTGCACATCTAAACTCCACAAAGGCCAAGACTTTCCTGGAGGGAAGGTGAAAGAATTTCACTTTAATACAGGAGCAAGAATAGCTACGGGTGGCAAATAGTGCCTGAGTGATTTGTGCTGTTTAGCAGCTATATTAGTGCTGCCTCCTTTGTGTGTGATAGAGGAGTCAGTTTGGCCATGTTCAGTGCACCTTGAAGGATTTCTGAAAGACAAGAAGTACCAGTGGCAGCTGAAACAAGTAGCCAGCTAATAGAAATAGGATTTTGCCAAAGGTGTCCTCAGCAAGGCAGCACCAGCCTAAACTTGTTCAGGAGAGTGATGAAGTGAATGAGGAGTTAGCTGAGTCTTTTCATCTTTTAGAAGAAAGTATTGCCTCTTGCAGCAAAGCTGGTTAAAATGTATTTCTACCTCCATGAAGATCAAATTTTGCTCTGTTAGGTGCATTTAAATACATTGGATTTACTGTGTCTGACTTTTTCACAGTGACACAGGGGAAGATTTGATCATTGGGCTCTGAACCCAGTGGAACAATTTCCAGACTTGACTGCCTGAAATTAATAGTAAATCCTTGCTGAGACATCTAAGTCAGTTGATCTGAAGAAAAAAACAAAGACCTCCTTAAAACAAAACAAAACAAAAAAACAAAACAAAAACAAACAAAACCCCTAAGAAACAAAAAAAACTTCCAAAACCACCAAACCAAACCAAACCAAACCAAACAACCAGAAATATTTTGGCTAATTTCAGCAATGTTTGCTCATCCCCCCTGTGAAGGTGGTGAACAATAAGCAGTAGTTTCCTACATGGGGATCTAAGTGTTGGGTTTTGTCCTTAAAAGCCAGAGGAAAATCCTTACTTCTAATGCAACCAAAGGGATAAACAGTAAGTAATGAGGAGTTTTGCTGATCTGACATCTTGTATGTTTGCTGGTGTTCACAGAAATCTTTCAAACAAATGGTGGGGATTAGTGCAAACCCATTTGTACAGCTGGCTAGGTTTTGTTGGATCAGAAGCCCAGTCTGCAGAAAAATAGGTGGATTATCAGCAAATTGTTACTAGTGGCAAGGGAAGACAGGTAGGGAGAGACATTCTAAATTTACAGAAATGGTCAAAGCCATGGCTGTGGAATGACAGGTATGGGCTTTGTTGCAGATGTTAAAAATATTTTTCTTTTTCCCTGCTTGTTGTAGAAACAAAGACCAAAAAAGAAGCTGAGATTTAGCATTTTTCTCAATTTCATTGATATATATAATTTATATATAATAAATAGCCATGCCTTTGGGATTCCTTTGTGATGGGCCACATTCCCTTGAAGTTTGTTTAACAAAACAGGACTTCTGCTCTGGTATTATCCAGGCCATTGGAGTGAAGAATGTGTAAAAAACCCTAGAATATGAAAATGCAAATAAGAAGATTAGCATGTCGTATTTCTGCTTGTTATATAAGGCATCTCCATGTAGCAATAGTCACACATATCCATGCTGCCAGATAAATGCTGAAAGATAAAGTTCTCCTGATTTTTGGGTGGTGTGGGGGGCGTGTGGAGCTTCTGTGCAAGGGAGACGTCATCAGAGGGGTTCTGCCCCATTCTAATGTGTTGTTTTTTAATTTAACCATAGAGTTCAGGGGTGATGAAGAGAGTTGAAATCTCAGATTTTTTTAAGGGAGAAAGCCCCACCAGACACTCAAGGATGATGCCTACCTTGGGATCATCCCCAGCCTCAGAGAATGGTGGTGGAGGAGCACGTGGCTTTTCCAGAGGGTGACATTTGGGGTAAAGCTCCTCATTTATGTATGTGGCTGTGCCAGCAGGTGGAGAAGCTGTGGGTGGCTGCAGTCCCCTCAGTGACCCAGGAGAGGTTGTGCAGCACCCAGGAGGCCACAGGTTAAAGAGGGGATTGAAAACCCTTTGGAAACTGGCCTTAGGTCAGCTCTTGTTCCAACTACAGTTTCTTGGCATGGGTTTTGTTACTAAAGACATGTCACTGCAATTAAATGGCATTAAAGTCAACCCAGCTGCTGCTGTGGGCTGGCCAGAAGTCAGGCTGCTGTTAAAGTCACCCATCATTTTGGGATGGGCTTTGAGGCAGTGTTTGGAGCTTTGTTTGGGGCAGCTGGAAGCCACAGTGGCTATCACAGGAAGTCCCTACAGCCCCTCTGGAAAGGCGGGATATGGAGACAGTGAACGTTGTCAGTGGAGGAACTTACAAAGCAGAATGTGTAAAAAATATGTGCTGCAGAATGGGAAACTTATATCCAGGGCATGCAGCTGCTTCCCTGGAGAGCCCAGCTACAAACTCAGGAAGGGGGAATGCCAACAATGGTGCAGGGGCTTTAGCAATATTTGGCTCTGGTTTAGCCGAGAGAGACAAGAGAGGATCCAGCTGCCCTTGGCTGGGCTGGGAGTCTCACCTGTGCTTGGAAAAGAGAATTGAAGAGCATGATTATCGGGTCTCACACCATCATTTTCACTCCTTTATTGCATTTGGTATTTAAGAAGAGGTGTGCAGTGGGACAAGGCTTTTCTTGTGCACAAGCGTGTGCTCAGTGGGCGCGTCCTGGCACTGCCTCCAGGCACTGACTTTGGCATCTTCAAACACCTCCAAGTGCTCTGATGGTTCCAGCAACATCAGACTTTGAGAAGGCAACAGCAAAAGGCATCACTACAAAACAAGCCAAATGAATCATCTCCACCTTTCTTTCCTCTGCCTATCATTTTGTCCATTCCAGTTTTGTAGCTGAGAAGAAGAGACATATTTTTCAGGGCTTGTTTCTGCTTCTGTGTTTCCATCTGGATTTTGTCAATGTCAAGGTTTTCAGAGTAATTTTTTTGCCAGTGCTTAAATTTTAGGATTTGGAGGGCCACAACAGGAAAGTGTCTCCTCCTCACTACAGAGCTGTTGAAGTTGACAGTGCCCAAAATCTCATGTCTGCTACCACTGTAAGGAGAGGGAAAACAGGATTATATTGAATAGATGAACCTCATGTGTTCACAATGCTTTGTGCTTGGCATCAGCTGGGAAGAGTTATGAGATTGTGGTACCTGTTCTTGTTGCATTCAAGCTTTATTTACCCTTTTGAGATGCTGCAGTCATGATGTTTAGTGTTAAAATATATGGATTTTTTTTGATGAAGAACTGGAGAAGGAAGGAGAGTATGGCCTTTGCTTGAGCATGGCTAAACTGAGTCATTCCCCAGGGCAGAATGGGGAATGGGGACCTGATGTTTGGGGTGGCATTGTTGAAAGACCTGCTTGCTTATTCGAATCCTGTGACATTATTAGATAAATAAAACAACTGGTACTAAAGAAAGTATCTGAACAGCACATAATTTCCTTTGGAAAATAACCCTGCAGGGTGGTGAAATGTGCTGCTGTGGGGCACTGGGATAACTGTACATCGTTCCTCACTTGGGAACCGTGTCAGGGACCAGAATGGAAAAATTGTCTGCAGTGGATGTTTTTTACTTCTCTGTCATCTAGCTGCCAGGAAGAGGAGTTTAGTGCTGTATTTTGTATATGCACTTTGGTCCTGTTTCTGTCTCTGCATGAAGCTCTCTAAAGTCCTTCCAAATTCTTTACCATAAAGGATAATAAAACACTGCAGTACTTCGTTAAATGGCATCCAGAACTCTTTTCTTCAAACACTAAAGCACAAATCAGATGAGGAGCAGAACAGCAATAAAGGGAAAGACTGGGGAAAATTCACTTGCCTTTGGAGTAGCTGGATTTTTGCCATCAGTGAAAACTTGGAATCCATCCACTGTAACAAAAAATTAGCAGGTACTTAATAATGCTCTTTTTTTCCCAAGACTCCATGGATACCCACCAGTAGTGATTTACTGTAAGTACTCCATGAAAAGCAATGTTAAATCCTGCTGCCTTCTGCTTTGGAGGTCACGGAGAGCCAGCTGAGCTAATCTCAGCAGTGGCAAATGCAAGGCATGAAATACTGTCACTGGGAAAGAAGGAGCCAAGTCTTAATCACATAAACAGATTCTCGTATACTTTTGCCATGCTATTTTGTAAAGTGTTTATATAACTGAAATGATTAACCTGGAGGGAAAAAAAAAAAAAGGTTAGAAAAAATATTTTTACGACTTCTTATTTATGGCATTACTATGGTTGAGGAATTAGTTTGCATTTTACAAAGCCAAAAAGTGGGAGAGGAGAGAGAAGGAGGGATCTGAATAAGGAGAGATATTTGCACGGATCTCAAAATATTAAAGAAAACCTAAAATCCCAAGGAGTTACTTCTGTCAAATGCAGACACGCAGGCAAATCCGAAGCTGGAGCAGGACTCAGTATCCAGGCAACATCAACATTTTTTGTTAAGCTACTGCCAGTGCTGCTGACAGCTTTTGCCACTTTATGGTCACATTTGAAAAAGCAAATGCCTGACATCCCTGACATTCTTAGAAATTACTTTCTTGTCCATCCAGCAGATGCGAGGCTCAGCAGCACACGGCACATGCACATCTTGCAAAAATTCCGAGGGAAAATCCTGTGATGGGTTCATGGCTAGGAACTTGTGTTTCTCTCTAAACCTGGCACTTTGTTTCCACAAGTTTCTTATCCTCTGCCTTGGACACAGATACTTGCTGTGCACTGGGGAAGGAATGTTGTTCAGTTAAGGCATTTATTAGCAACTTCTGCCACTTCACTGAAGGCTGCAGGATTAGAGGAGCCCTTTGCTGTGCTAAGGAAGCCTCCAGCTCTTCTTTCTTCATTCTTTTTGCATGGTGCAAAAGCCAGGGAGGTAAATGAGGTTAAGAACTTCATTAATATGTTAATAATGCTAATATAGGAGGGGAAGAAGCCCTTGATTTGCAGCCTTAAAGGGCTAAGGTGGGACTGGTGGGCACAGAGTAGTGCAGCCTGGTAGGCTCAGTGCTGTAAAGCAAGGACACTGGTTTGCCATGTCCTTAGAGAAATGCCAAGTGGTTTTGTGCTGGTATTGTTAACACAGTGGAACTTTTCTTGGAGCTGAGCAGTTAAAACTGTTGAAAAGCCACCTTCATTCTTCACTGTGGGCCAACTAAGGGAGCACCACTCCCCAGTGGCTGCATGTTTTGTGCCCTTGCAGCAGAAAGTAAAACCATCTGTCACCTCGGGAAGTGCCTGGTGACAGCAACCAAGGAAAGGTCGTGAAGACACACAAAGCTTCCCAGTCATGAAGGGGAGTACCACAAAAACCCAGTAAAGACTTGCTGCTGACATGAAGATGTTTAGCTCACTGCTGGCTAAGTAGCTAAGCACATTAGGAGGAGATGCACAGGGAGCTGCTAAGCTGCAGAAAGTCCTTGGGGCTCTGCTGGTGCCCCACGCGTTCCCTCCCACGCCGGATTTGTACAGGCTGTGATGTGGCAGCTTTGTGCAGGCAGGGAGGGTAAAGACTGGGACAGGAGCATCCCCCTCTGCTTCCAGTTTCCCCAGAGCTTTGTCCATGACCCTGAGTGGATCTTCTCCATGTTTTGGTGAATTTTCATTAATTAATTTTAATTAGTAGTTTAAGAGTGTGAATTTTGTAGCAGGTGACTGTAAATAGGGAGGACTGAAGGGTGCAGGGGGAATTTGAAGGACTGATTTAGGCTGGTGGTGTTGAGGGCTCTGATTCAAAGATCAGGACCTTCCTAGTCAGTGCTGTCCTTGGCACAGGAGCTCATGTCACATCTTTTAACACTTGTGGGAAAAAAAACCACTCAGAAATTAATTTAAAGGCATCTTGAGAAGCTCAGTTTTGCTGCAGTGAGCCTGGGTTTTGCTACTGAGGCCAGTGGAAGTTTGGTCTCTTGGGTTGAGGGTTGGTGCTTTCCACTCTGCACTTATCCTCTCTGAGCAGTTCCTGAAGCCATAGAAATTTTGCTGTTTGCCTTTGAACACATAGGCTTGTAATGGATATGGGCAGCAAATAAACAGGGAGGAAAGCCAGAAGCCTGTGGTCACCATAAAAATATACTTCATCTACTCTGGTCTTTATTTTCTTTAAGATTTTTAATTAACTTTCTGGTTAATAGGAGTAGAAAAGGGATTAGTCTAAGCATGAGACTCTTGCAGTGCAATAACATCTGAAAACAGATTTTCATCTGAAGCTCTCAGAGAGATGATGTGAGGCTTCCCTGGTTGTGCAGTTGCCTGATAGCAGAGTTTAGAATAAAACTAGTCTATTAATGCCATACTCAGTCCCATTTCAGTGTTTCTTCCTCCCCTCCTCTGCCCTGAAAGTACTTTATTATGACTGGAAACAACCTACCTGGTTTAAAGGAATATGTGGCTTAGAGCAGCAATTTCTGTTTGTGTCTGTTAGCACAGAGGTTTTAATATATTTTTTTTTTTGCTCCAGTGACGTGCTTGCAAATAAGCTGAGCGTCAGATTTGCCAGGTTTTATTGCCAGCTGCCAGGTGATGATGGAGTGGGTTTTTTCCACAAATATGTAATAATAACAAAAGTGTTCAGTCTGGAACACGGGTAGGTTTTTACAGGCTGTTTTAGGCAACCTTGACTCTGAGAGCCAGAATTGCACCAGGTGGGAGAAATCTCCTAGGCCTGTGTTAGAAAGGTGCCCCTGAGAACAGAGGCACCTGAGTGAGGGACTGAGGATGCAAGAGGCTTTTGGGGCAGACCAGGAAATTCAAGAATCTGTGCTGCTGGATATATCCACAGCTCTGTGACCATAACGCTGAGTTTCTGCTTTGTTTCTTGATGTGGAATTTAAGGATTAGTGACATGAGAACTGCTGGGTAGAGTGCTTTC
The DNA here is from genome assembly GCA_013399915.1 of Illadopsis cleaveri. Taxonomy (NCBI): domain Eukaryota; kingdom Metazoa; phylum Chordata; class Aves; order Passeriformes; family Timaliidae; genus Illadopsis; species Illadopsis cleaveri. Next base: position 483,541 of record VXBB01021475.1, read on the forward strand.
TACTTTAAGCACTGAAGCCACTGCATGAACCTTGACAAGATCTGGGGACCTTATGACTGTCTACAACAGATTCTGGTCATCTGTGGTACTATTTTATGTAATTTTCAAATTACTTGTCAAGGTACAAATTGTATTGTGTTTGACCCAATGTATTACTAAGCTAAGTCACCACTAAAAGAGATTCCATGATTCCAGAAATCTCTCAATTTGAGGCTCAGTGTGTTTTGAGGAAGTGCACAGAGAAATATGCTGGATGCAAATTAAGTGTCAACTGGGATGTGCCTGAGCACTGGTCCTCTGATTCATAAGGGGATCCTAAAACATAAATGGCCAAGGAAGCATTGTGTAAGGAGTGACAGTGGTGCCCCTTTCCCACTCTGTCTCTGGCTTTCAAGCAGATCCCCAAGGACACAGCTGACAGCCTTTTCAGTCTCTTCTTTTATCATTAGCTGTTGTGAAAAGTTTCAGACTATTTTTTCTCCTGCCAGGTATTGTGTGTGCAGACTGGCAGGCTTGGCTTTTCCAGGAATATTCTCTTGCTGCCTTGTAGCTCCCAGGTTTCCAGCCCTTCTGTCATCTTGAGGTATAAAGACTCAAAGCTTTCTCTAGTTTGTGTCTGCATTGGTCCCAGCCAACCCACTGAGATTTTTCACACAATCCTAAAAATAGCAGCTCTGAACTTCACAGTGCTTGGTGTTTTCACTCATACAATGAATGAACAGGGAACTTTTCACCACCCAGGCTGTTCCACACTATCCTTTGAATCATAGGATTGTGGCTCCCACAGTCACAGCAGCTTTTTAGCTGGATCCTGTGGATCCTTTCTTCCAAGTCATCTATCTGCCAGTTACAAGTAGAATCATCAATAAATGGGAAATACTTCGGTGATTTCTAGATCATTGTTGAGAGTAAAACAATCCAGTTTTCACTTACATGTCCAATGTCTCTTTCTTTGTCCCTTCTGTACCTTTGGAGATTGTTAAGGTGCCTCTGTACCACCTCAAAAAGCTTCAGGGTCTGTCTTTCTCATAGTGCTTTCATATCTCTTTAAAAAGTCAGTAAAGTTTCTTTTGCTATCAAAATTGCTCGGTATGATCTGGGTGCAAAAAAATTAAAACAAACCCCATTAAAACAAACAACAACAAAACCTGGAAAAAGAAACCAGAAAGATTTTCTCTTCCGGACCTCATGTGTATGATAATGTGTATTTTCTCCTCTATATTCCCATCTCTTCTGCCATATTTGGAAAACTAATCCTAGTAAACTTCCTCTCTCTCTCTCTCTCTTATATATATATAAATATAAGATGGTGGTGGTATTTTGGGAAGTTAACAGAGTTGGTTTGCCAGTTGTTCAGTTTTTATGACATTAAAGCATGCAAAGCACTTGGCTTTATTCCTTTGCTTACAACTAATGATGCTTCTGAATCATTAATTTCTTGGAAAAGTTAAGGTTGAAAATTAAGAGAGATCTTGAGGGGGTTTTGTGGATTTGTTTTCTGTGGGTTTGTTTTAGTTTGGTTTGGTTTGGTTTTGGTTTGCTTTTGTTTGTTTGGGATTTTTTGTTT
>VXBB01021475.1:485199-539478 GCA_013399915.1 Illadopsis cleaveri
GTTTGGTTTGGGTTGGTTTGGTTTAGTTTAGTTTCGTGTGGTTTGGTTTAGTTTGGTTTGGTTTTTTTATGCAGGTTTGGGCTTTTTTTTTAATCCCTTGTATTGTTTTTTTAAAGACCTGAAGGTCTACTGTGTTTGGCTAAGGATGGTTTGAGCAAACAGACGAAGGCATTTGCTGCAATTCAAAAACACTGTACAGGGGGGTGGATTTCAGTGCAGTCCCTGTCTACATACATAGGATTCCTCCCTCTCTATTGTATTCCCTTTGCTTCCCACTTGTGTTAAGAATGCAGCTTTGGGTGATCTGGTAGGAATTTTCCCTCTTGGCATCACTGCTGTGTTTTTAGTTCATGAGGATGGAGTCCTGTGCCATGTCCTTGGCCATTGATGTAACCAGGCTGGCAGTGGCTGTGTAATTAGTTGAAGTCCTTCCCATGGATACCCTGGCTAGTCCTTGGGATTTTGTGAGCTTTGAGCTTGAGTTCAATGAGCAATTCAGCTCACTGCTACAAGACTCTGCTTTCACTGCCAAAATGACATTTATGTCCACACCTATAGGTGACCTCAATGTAGGTTTCAGGTTCTGCTGCACTATCACAGCATCAAAGAGCAGGACAGGCACACAAATGCTCCTTTGCCCTTGAGACTCACAGGGAATGTTTCATTCCTCTGGAAGTTGCTGCTCCCTTGAAGCTGAACTATGAGGTCCATTTTTAATCAGTGAAGAATGGGAGAGTCATCAGTGAAACTGCTGGAGCCAGGAATGGGAAAGGCTTCTCAAGCATTATGTAAACATTTAGCTTTTCAAGGTGTGGTTCAATTTTCTCTTCAGTCAGCATTTCTGTGTTGTCTCAGATCTAATAGGATGCTGCTGGCCAATGTCTCTGATTTTATGTATGTAACACACATATATAGCATATATGTCTTTATTTCACCCGCTGTGGCACAGAAATGGGTCATTTTGGGGTGACTGGTTTGTGTGGGGTTGACATGCAAGGACAGCTGAGCACTGGTGCCAACTGTTGCTAATTCAGTGAGGTTTTTTTGTTCTCTCCCAATAAATCTCCAAAACCAGAATCAGTGCAGGCCTGTATTTCTGTAGAGCTGTAATGCTCTGATTTTTTAGTCTCCTATGTTTCATAGGAGTTCAGTATTGGGATAGTTGTATGAATTTCACTTTCAGGCCATCCCTAACATCTCACTTTTTTTTGAGCAATCTGTGTCTTAATTCATTTGCTGACATTCCCTTTGGGATCCATTCAGTGCTGGTTTTAAGACTTTAATTTAAACTGAAAGGGGTATTTTGATCAGCCCTATAATGCCCATTTTAACTTTAACATCATTAATCTGTTCCAATTCTGCATGAAAAGTGAAGAAGCAGTAAAGAAAGGAGGACAAGAAGAGAACAAAAAGGAGATTTGTGATGTTTCAATGAATCCTATCTCCTTCTCAAGATTTTGTGAATCAATATATTTGAAAGACTTGACAGAAGCAAGAAGAAAGAGAAGCAAAAAGAGATGAGAAAAGCCTAAGTGGAAAATGCTTCTAAGGAACTTATAATCTCTTTTGTTTTGTTGTTTTTTGTGGGTTTTTTGTAAAAGTTACTGCTAAGATGTTTTTCTTTAGCTGAGAACTTGCTAAATTTTACAAGTGGTGTTGTCACCAGACATCTTGTACTTCCTGGATTGAATACTGTTTTGGTGTTTTGAGCACAGGCAGATTGTGATGCATTTAAAAACAGCTCAGTTTTTCACAATAAGATCTGAAATTGCTGAAGAAGTGAGTGCTGGAAACATATGCACCAAGTTTATTAGAAGGATGCAGGGAAATGATAAAATTATCATTTGAATGGGATCATAGTCATCAGTCCCAGCTTATTGCTCTTCTGGGATAGATGCTCTGGGTCTGAAATAGTGTTTTTCTTACTAGAAATCACCAGCATCCAACACTACCATCGCTGTTACTCCAGTTCCTGCTGGTTTGTGTTACAAGATCTGGAAAGGCAGGATAGGAAAACATCACAAAGATGCCAGGATGTAATTTATCAGTAATTTACCAAGAGTTCTGGGGAATATAGTGTGCACCTTAGGGGACTGCTAGAGAGAAGTGAAATTAAACTTCTAGATTTTTCTGACAGATTTTTCGGAGATTGAAATCTTTCTTAATGTATAGTGAAAGCAGCATGAAGTAGTATTAAAAAAGGGGGATGAAAACTCGTTACAGGGAAACACTTGGTTATGATTATGGGAAGTAATTGAGCCCAGCTTGGAGTCATAAACTTGCAATTCTTTTATGGGGTGTGAGCTGGGCTTGGACCAGATGGAGAAAGTGGTAGTTTGTGTTTCTCTTTGAAAACATGGGCTATATGTTCTGTTCCACCAAGCTGCAAGTGGTGTTCAGGCTAAACAGGCCTTCTGTTATTGTGCATTGCATCACCTGGACTCGAGTGGCTTTTTTTTAGAGCAAAGATCTCTTTTACATATTTATTTGCATGTTATTTTGAAATATTTTCCACATTTTCTATTTATATGAAATATGGTTGCAGTTAAGATCAGTCTGGTGTTGTAAGACGTGTAAGCATGTGCCAGCCCCACTGAGAGCATTAGAAAATGTTCAATTTTGCCAACATCATTATGTAGAGTTTAAAAAAGGAAAATTAGAAAAAAAAATCCAGTTTAGGGAAAACTTTTAGGACAACATGGCAGAGAAACAAGATCCATGTAGAAATGCAAGCATGAGTCATGCTTTACCTTTCTGAGCATGGATCTGAACTTTATTTCTCTTAGCAATGACAAAAACAGAGGGCATTTTGAACGAGGAAATTCTCAGCAATGAGGAAAGGGAAATACTTGGTTTTGCTGATTTGCAGTCAGCAGCCAGTTCAAACAGTAATTGTCACTAAGGGGATACATATTCCTCTTAGCCTTCCTGTTTTGAGCTAAATGAGCTCTTAAATTTTGAGGAGAAAAACATTGTTTTTTTCCATTTTCACATCAAAATAAATTAGATAGCACTAACTGGTCCCCACTGCCTGCCCTGTGTTCTGCTGCTGCATTTTTATGTCAGGTTCAAACTCCCATTAAAAAGGCAACTGAGGAAATGGTTTGAAATATCAGTTTTTAATGTATTTTCCCCATGGCACAGAATTTACACCTCTGTGAGATGGATGAATCAGTTTGTGTTTCAAAGCTCTGACATCCAGTGGCTGCACTTGTTTGGTGTGATGGCATCTTCCATATTTTCCGTCTGGTGACCAAATCTGAACAGTCACCCTCAATTCTACCTCATAGAACAAATCTTCACATCACATCCAGAGGAAAAAAAAGATTTTTGTTATGTTTGTGCCTGAAAAGTCGTGGTAAATCACTGGGGGCAAGTCCTTTTATCCTGAGAGATGGAGAACTGAAAAGCAAGGAGTGTCAAAAAGAGGGAGCCCAGCCAGGGATAGGGGGTTTTTGGGCTGAGGTCTGGGGAGCTTTGCAGATCCAGTGGGGCTAGGGAAGTGTTTCACACACATACACCAGTGTTTGTTTGCTCCTTCCCCAAAAATCATTTTATTAAGCTGCCCACTGCTTGGTATCTCTCAGAGTGAGTTCGTGTAGGATTTTTGGAGGGACACGGTGTTATCCTTATGCAGCTAAAAAACCATAATATGGGATAAGTAATTTGGGAGACTTTAATGTAGCTTGACAAGAGTCCATTTCATGGTTGTTTGGAAGGGATGGAAGGGATTTGTGTTTTCAGTCTCCAGAACATAGATGGCCCCAAAGGAACACTTTGAAGCACAGCTTTTTATTATTAGTTTTACAAGATCCTTGCACTGGAATCATTAAGAAGATGTAGTACCTGGTGTAAATGTGGAAGTATCTGCTAGACCATTAGCTGTGGGAGACAGACTGATTATACTCAAAACACTTAGTGGTTTTTTAATAAATTACTGTGAAAGTCAGTTGTTAAACAGTGTTGTTTCATTTTCTAGTAGCTCTGTGTAGAAACATTAGAGTCTTGCTGCTTCCCTTAATAAGGGGAAATGAGCCCTCCTGGTGCAATGGCCCTGCTTGAAAAGGTCATCAGCCACTATTTATCCTTGCTTTCTATCAAAAAGGGGGCTGTTTCCATGCTGAAGCAATAGCAATTCTTATCTCATTAAAAAGGGATTTAAATTTTTTGCTTTCTGATAACATTAAGTCATTCTTAGCAATCCTTTGGCCACTGAAGAATGAGGAATGCTTTTCTGAAATAGAGGGAGCTTGAGGTTCAGACTGCATTGGGGGTGCAGGCAACACTTCTTGTGTTTTTGGCCAAGTAAAGACAGGAAAGGGAACTAAATAACTGTTGTCAAATATGCCAGGGGTGAGTCTGGATCAGAAAGGAACATTCTGTTCTCCATGTGCGTGGTAAGAGAAGAGTGACTAGGCTCAGTTTGCAGCAAGAAGAATCCAGATTTGGATTTGGGGAGCTGGTTTTCAAATGGGAAGTACCTATGGAAGTAGGTTGAGAATCAGCAGTTGCAATGTGCTTGTGGGGAGAGCCAGAGCTTGTCCCACAGCAGCTGCTGTCAGTGGTGGTGCCATGATCATGGCAGAGTGAAGGGAGGGGACAGTGCAGATGAAAATGCAGAGATAAATGTGGTGGTCACACAAAGCCAGATGGGGTGTGCCGAGCTTAAGACTTTTTTACAGCTACATTAAACCAAATATTTAAGTCAGACACTTTCCCCTGTTAATTCCTCAACTCATTGCTCCATTTGCTCCTCCTCTGCGCTGGGTGAAGAGTGAGCCTCAAGGTGAGGGGCTGGAGAAGGGGCTTTGCAAACACATTGTGCTGACAGGAGATTTTATACCAAGAGTTGTTATTTGGTTAAAAGCAGCAGGATGTTCACTTGCAGAGCTGAAACAGGGCCACAGAGATCAGGGTAAAAGAAAGTGGGAGGACTAATCAAAAGGGGAAAGCCTGAGAACAGCTTCCCGTTAATTATCATCGTACCTCACTTGGATATCAGTTCAGAGCCTTGTGTGGAAGGTAATTAAGTGCCTTGGTCATAATTTGATTGTTTTGGTTGCTAGGTGAAAGAACAATGGTGTCCTCTGTACTGTCTTCTTCCACATTCGCTACAGGGTAGACCTGGTGGAGCCTTAGGTAGCTGAAAATGACAGAGGAACCTGCTGTCACCTCTGCACGTATTCTTGGGGTCCCTGAAGGCCCAAGACATCCTTGCGTTAGTGCATCTTTCTGAAAAACCAGAGCTTGCAAGGAATCTGTCTTCATAAAGGCCTTTTCTGCAGTATTCAAGGCTGGGTTTTGTTTTCCTTCCTAATGATATGAAGTCCCAGAAGCAATCATGGGCTCAAGGAAAAAAGTCATGTTTCTTTGTTGAGGAAAAAGATGAAATAACCTTTAAGTCCTCTTAGGAATAAAAAAGATAAGTCTCTCATTACTCATACAGGGTTTGATTTTTGAAAGAGCTGAGCCTCACAATATAGTGGTGTCCAGAGGAAAGGCTGATGCTCTGTAACTTTAAAAAAGCTTTTGATTTAACAGAGCATTTACTGTAGTGTTAGGATGGTTGGCTATGACCATGCCTTGGTCACACTTGCACCCCTTTCCAGGTGCTCAAGATCCAGCCCACGATGATCAACCCTTTCCTAAAATAAACAGCTCTAAATGTACAGACTCAGAGCAGAGCATCATCCTACAGCCTGACTGGGATGAACAAGAGCCTCGTGCATGTTTGTCTCATTGGAAAGACCACGAGGTGCATTTAGCTATGTTACAAACAGCTGTGCCAGTGCCTTTTGCTTTGCAGAAAGTGAATTTGAACAGAGCAATCTGTACTGAGCACAGGGATACGTGCAGCACAGGGAGGGCACATCACAGAGAAGCTCCAGCCCATCACTCCAGCTATAGTTTCCAGAAAGTATCAACCTTCTTTTCATGAATTGGCAGGAGCTCAAGCCCATGAATCCATCAGTCATTAGCTGTGGAGGGCTGGGCGTTCCTGAGCTCATGGACAGTCAGCTGGGCTCTCCTGTCACTCCCAAGACCCAGCACACGTGAATCAAAATAGTTGGGTGATGTCACGTCATGGTGCCAGTGCGCCTGGGGCACTGCTGCCAGGAATTGTCTGTCCAGGGGTGGTTTCCTTTTACAGCCTGTTGAAAGAGTCATCATGCCAAGCTGCACATGACAGTTCCCTTCAAGAGGGCTGGTGGCTCCTTCGCACAGTCAGTATTTTTTAAACAAGGGAGCTTATCAGGCGGCTCCTGACCTTTTCCACATGAGCTGATCCACTGGGAAATGTTGTTTTGGTCTCCAAGGCTTCTGACAGCTGATGTATAAGAGCTGTGTGGCTGCAAGCTGGGCAGACTTTGAACTTCTCCCTGTATCCACAGAGACTTGCAGGGCAGTTACTGTATGCTGGAGTTCAGGCTGGAAGCGCCTGGCGAGCAAGGGTCGGCAGCCTGCTGCAGGACAGCTCTCCACGAAGACCACAGCCAGGCACCTCAGAGCTGAGCTGCTAGCCAGCTGGACTTCTTTTTGCAGCCACACTGTCTTTCTGGAGATTTATCTTCTCACACCTGGGCTTTTGGTGTAAGCAACACCTCTCCTTGCCCCTCGTACTGCTCTTTTTTCTCCAACCCCGGGCATGAGCGACAGCTGCCGCCCCGCGAGTGCATGTTGCAGCTCATGAAGCGTTTTGGCAGCTTCAGAGGGAGCAAGAAGAGAAAGGAGCGATGCAAAATCTTGGAAAGGCGCCACTCCGACCCCCAGGGCCTGTCTGGTAAGGACCCTCTGCCTCCAGAAAGGAGGGACATTGCTCTTTGGGAGAGGGTGATAGTGAATAATTGAGCAACAGTGTTGTGCTCCCCAGTTTCACTGAGTGAATAGAGCATTTTTTGTGTGGATGTTGTTTTGGTGTTGGTTTGCACCAGAGATGAAAATCTGAGCTGACACCTGTAGCACACATTGGCCAAAACTTTCAGGAAAAGAGTGGTGGTACAGGAAGCTTTAGAAGCATTCAGAAGGGGCTGTTGCCTGATGTCACCTTTATTGCACAATAATAATTATGTTCTAAGTTAGGCCTAATAATATCTATTGAAACATGAATTTTAAGTAGAAGAAAAATTCTTATCAGTCTCATAACTAATGCATTTAAAAACATCTTTCTGATACTGCAGTTATCGGTATAATTGTGTTTGATTTGCAATTAGGGACAGTTCTCTCTTAATCAAAAGCTTTTCCTGGTCACTGAGTATTAGCTCCAATACAGGTGCTGAGTTGTGTGTGTCAGAGAGAATCTGTGTGCCATATAGAGGTCAGCTGGTCAGGAGAAAAGGGATTTTTCAATAGGATCTGGCTATTTTCTTAATAATGAAGGACCAATTTTAATGCATTTTCTATATGGACTAATGGTAGCTCGTTCTCTAAAGACCATGAGTGTTACTGAACAATTCTGTTCTGTGGTTAAGAGGGTTAAAACTGATGTTACACTGAATCAGCTGAAGAAGGCTCAGTTTAGAGAGGCTGACATATACAAAGGGTGGGCAAGGCTCTTTTACTTTCTATTTCTATTACTTTCTATTTCTGTGTCAAATCCAGGAGAATGATGAAACTAGGAGTAGTGNTTTTCTATTGATCAGGAGTCACTGTGTCAAATCCAGCAGAATGATGAAACTAGGAGTAGTGTTGGACCAAATGGACAATGTGGAGACATACATGTACATTTAATGATGGGGAATTACAGCTGTTGGATGGGTGGTTGCTCAGGGGGCTTGGTTTTCTATCTAATGCTTTCCAATTTATTTAGTGATTGGTTGTGTAATTTTTAAGTTGTAATCCTTACAAACACTTCTTTTGTTCCTGTTGTGTACAGTTACGTGATTTTAAATCTAAAGCTGTTTACTGTGTCTTGTTCTGTGTTTCCCTAAACCCGTCTGAGGGTTTCTGTGGGGGTGGTAGGAAGGTCAAGGTGATGTAAATGAGAAATGACCCATGTCTTTGGAGTTTCACAGTGTCAGCAACACAATCACAGAATCACAGGATTTATGCAACAAGAAGGGGAATATTTATCTTAAAGACATAAAATTCCTTCCCAAATTTCTAATTAAACATCCTAAATTCTTATGTAGAATAGATAGAAACTAACGTGCAATTTGTTGATTGAATGTTGAATGGCACTTTGGACTACTAATTAATTCAGTGTCTCATTGTGGTTTCATCAACAGAGGGGAATAGCCATTATATGCAAAAGGATTCACTGCTGGAAGGACTAAACATGGTGTTGCATGTCTGGTTTCTCTGAGTCTAACTAAACCCTGTCCTCAACTCCCTCCATGAAGAAAATAATTTGTTCTGCACCAAAAAAACTGACTATATGAACTGTACTGTTTGTGACAGAGTTATATAAAAGAAATTGGAAGTATAATGCCAGCAGTGCCAAAATTCTTGCTCCTTCTTTTCCTCATTCCTATTATTGCCGCTTTGTAGCCCCTCCAGTGATACACAGCGAGCACCAGGCAGAGTTTTCTGCACAGTTTTTACTCTACAGATTTTGCAGATGCCGTTATTGTAAGACTGTGACCAAGTCAGCTCCCTGCACCTCCATCATGAACAGAGAACTACCAAGTCACAAGGGTGGGAAAAAATCAAATGGGATGTGTCTGAGTTTCTGCCTTTCTTGGATGTCCTGCTGTGGGGATTGCCTCTGCCATCCTAACAGAGCCTGGGTTCCTTTCAGGGAACAGGTTAACACGCTTGCAAATGCCTTCCCCTCATGCCCTCCACCCCAATGGCCTTAATTAACTGCAGGGAAGTGCAAAACAAAAGCTTTGCATTATTTGCTACATTTAATCTGTATCTTTATAGCTATTAGGCCTCAATAAACACTTTCTGAGCAGCTTTTGAGGGAACTGCTGGCTCTCAGCAGGTTTTATGATCAGTGTGTGCAGAAGTGCTGGTAGCAGCCAGGCTTGGTGGCTCCTCAGGGTTGATCACACACCAGCACATCCCATTTGGTTGTCATCTACCATCAGGGGTGAGAAATGAATGACAGCAGCCTCCCTGTTGCTAAATGAGCTTGGATTATATTCCGAAAAGGAGTGGAAAAGGAAACAAGAGGAAAATATCCCCTGATATTTACCCAAAAGGGATAATCTGACCCCTGGACTGATTGAATTTGGAATTTCTGATTTTGCTTGGCCACTTCTGTAAGTGTTTTAAGGAAGAATCCTCCAGTCCTTGTAAACAGCATTGGGCCAGTGCAGCTATTTGGCTCCCCAGGGCTAGATTCCATTAGGCCACTGCAACTAAAATTATCAAGTAATACCATTCTTTTGTGTATCAGCTGAGCTAAACCCTTTCCCTCCTCTGCACTGGTGCAGAAGTTGCATCCTGGTGGAGAAATAAAGAATGGCATTGCCAAGGATGGTCATGTCTGTAATTCCCTAGGTTTGGAGCCTTACAGTCCTTTTATTCCAAGTGCACAGCAAGGGGAGACCTGAGTGCAAACAGAAGCAGAGGGCACACAGAAAGGGAAAGGCGAAAAACATGAATGAGTACCAGGAGCAAATTACAGCAGAAGTGAAGGCAGAGATCCCACAGTTTGCTCTGGGAGAGGAGCAGCCAACAGGGAGACCTCAAAGCTTGAGCTGTCCACCAAACAGCAGGGAAGCTGATTTATGCAATAGGATTTTGGCAGGGCTGAGAACAGGGATTACCCAAAATTTCTCCAGCCTCTAGATCACCACTGCATAGTTTCCTCCTTCCTCTTGCAGCTGCTGTGCAAGGTTCTGGCAGTTTCTCCTCCTGGCAGCAGCCCGATGTGTTGTAAATGGATAGGCTCTGTGGCATTTCTGAAGGGGAAAAGTTTTTGACCCCAGAAAGGCTATTTGCTCTGCCCTTTAAAGAGCACCATGTATTCCACAAAGGACTGAGTGGCATATGCAAAAGGAGTAATGTTTAAAGTGTTTTTTCCTTACCCAAGTCATGAGTGCCCAGTGAAGGAACCGCTCTGCAGCACATGTGGCTGCTGTGAGGCTGCACTAGGGCTGCCTCGTGCCAGGCATTTAGCCTCAAAACACTTGTTTTGGAGTCTTTTAGCTGCATGGAAATATCCAGGAGCTTCTCCTTGCCCATGTTGCTCCTCTTGGGGTTTGTTACTTTAAGCAAGTGGCTTTTAATCATCAGGTGCCAAAGCTGAGCCCCAACAAGCCAAGTCCAAGGGGCTCCAAGCAAATCTCTGTGCTACCCCTCAGCCCCTGTCCTGTCCCACCTCAGCAGCACTCTTCAGGATAATTTCCCTGTCAGTTGTTATAATTAGGTGCATGTTAGGACTAAACTAGGAGTGAGCCTGCTGGATATCTCAGACCCCAAGAAACACAAGTGCAAAGATGCTTCAGCCCCACGTGGATCAGGCAGTCCCAGACTCGCTCCGTGACTTGCTCAGTGTACATTTTATCTCATGTCTCTGTAGCCACCATGGAATGGAGGGCTGCTGAGGCTCTAGAGTGCATCTGGAAGGTGCTGTGGGGTGTCCTTAAATACTCAACCTAAAGAGAAATGTCTTCCCCTCTCAGTCAAAAGGTCAAGGGGCTTCTTCTGTCTCTTGTCAGGTCCTTCTCAGACCCCCGGGGTTGGGTGTGACTGTGGATCGTGTGTTGAGCAGAGAAATTATGTTCTTCCTTCCCAATAATGGGGATCTGGTGACTGCCTCCATGATTACCTTGTACAGGTAACGTGCCATGGGATGTGACCAGCTCACACAGCTGTCCATGGGCAGGGACTTACACCAAACCAAGGAGTTGGTGCTTCACAGCTTCTCCAAGGGCAAATGAAAACCCAGGGGATAATTCAGCCTGGCTCTCATCACCATTTGTTGGCACAAGCCTGAGAACAGGGCCAGAAAACATGGGAGAAGTGCAGGGTGAAAACATGAAGCATGGAAAACATGATGGAGAAGCAATTGCAAAAAAGGAAACAAGGCTTTATATCCTTCTCTTCCAGCCTGGAGAGCTGCAGCTCACCCAGAGCTTCACCCCAGAGTGGGTGATGCTGCTTGTGGGAGGATCAGAGATATTTATTCTTCTCTTTCTGGTGGGATGTTTTTGTTATGAGGCAGTGGGGGAGAAATCATAGTGAAAAAATTCTGGAGAAATAAATGAGAGTGAAGGAATTGTTGCATGTTCCAGTGCTTCCACCATCATCAGAGACTAGGCATGAGAAACTGAGACAGCTTTGGTTTGTTAATGATTTTCTCTATTGGTTTTCATGCTCTGTTGAGCTGACAGTGATTTTAGAAGATGTGCAGCCCTGGCTGATCAGTACTGATTAATCTTGTATTACAGAGAGCACCAAGACCTAGAAGCTGTGAAATTTCTATAGTTGGTTGTTGGGAAGGAGAAAAGCAGTGACAAGCCTGATTAAATGTTTGAGACTTTTTAATTTGCCATTTTCTGCTTCCTTATAGTCACTCTTCTGATGCTTTTTGGCACAGCCTGGCTTTGTGCTCAGCTTTGAGGCATTCTGAATGGGGGGAAAAGGACTCTGACCATGAAGCAGTAGAAATAGCAAGGTGTTTTCAAGCAGGCACCTGCAAATTCAGATGGTATTAAACCCCATAAGGCCTGCACTGATTTGGTGGAAACTGAAATGGAGGTGGATTAAGCAGAGTGCAGCATCCTGCCTCTGCAGCCCTTTGCAGGCTTAAAGAAGATGTAGACTCTGCCCTCATGATGAGTTGTCCAAGAATGCAAATTCTCTGAGTAATTTATTTTCAAAGAAGTTATTTTTGCCTGGAGGGCAGGTTAGACATGTAAAAATACAGTGTGTTCTCGAGGCACAAATTTCCAGATCAGTGCTGCAAATGAATCTGCCCACTGACTCTTCTTCCCAGTCCTGCTCCAGGCAGCTCTGTGTGTCTCATCACAAAATTGAGTCAAAAATATCTGTATTACTATAAATGACTGAATTACTCAGCACAGACGTGCTGTTGTCAACAACGTGGTGAGAGCAGCAGGGCCAAGCCTCCCTTTTGATGGGCTGCCTTACAAACTGCATGTTTTTGGGCAGGGAGACCTGTCTGGGAGGAGTCCATGTGGTTCTGGTCCTTGTTGCTACTTGTGGGTGCAGGTGTTTGTCCCCCAGACACAACAGTGGCAGAAAGACTTCATTTTTAACTGTCTGAAGGACACTTTCCTGTAATTCTGCAACAATTCAAATAGTGTTATTTGAAAAGTGGGCTAAATGTTACTCCTGAGAGAAAGAAATTAAAAGCAAATCTTGGCATTGAATCTGAGCAAAGGTGTGAAATGTAAGTATGGGGAGGAGTTCATTGAAGTGGAAAAGGAGAAACTGAGATAGAAAGGAAGCTGGATACTGACTGTGAGTGAATGAAGGTGCAGATCCTGCCTTTTTCTGACAGCAAATAATATTTATGTATTTATCAATATTTCCTTTTTCCATCCTCCACTTCTATTATCTTCAGGTAACAAGTAATTTCTGATATGTATGTAAGGCCAGAACACTATCTCTGTAACTTCTGATATAAATAAATACCTGATTCATTTTTGAGGCTGAAATAAAATAATGTAGATAAGATTTTCATATGTGGCACCTCAGTTTAATGAATACAGCCTGAAGTGCCTTCATGATGGATGCTGGAGGGTCACAGCCTACATACTAAAAATCACTGGAATTACTCATTTCCATGCATCCTCTCTCATCCTTATTACACCAGTTGGGAATAGCATAGAAATAATTTTTCCCCTGCTTTTCCTGTACTTTCCAAGAGTTCTCACTTCAAAAGAATATCTGCATGAAAAGTTGTTATCCTAGACTGACTTTCTACTTATTTGAATGTGCTAAGCTAGACTACAATTTATTTATACTCCCATGCAACTATATTAGAAATCCTGTTGTCAGACTTTAAAAAAAATTTTCAAGGCCAGGTCTGTTTTTACAGCCTAAAATTGCACTTGACATTAGCATTTAGGTAGGTGGGTACTTTTGTTTAATTAGAAATCAATGTTTTGGACTATTGACTCCTTGCTCAAAGTTTCAGTGAGTTGCCCAAGACTGCAATTTCAAAGATGTTGTTAAGGCTGTTTGTTTGTCAGGTTTAGTGGATCAGCAAATCCCAGGAATTACCAAGATTCAGCTGTTTTCTACTTTCACCTCTATTCATGTCCAACCTAGAAGCAGTTCAAGGACTTAAAAGTGCTCGTAATGCTGAGATTGCACGCCTTGAAATTGTTTCAGCCATTTGATTGTCATTCCAGAGTCACACTGACACGTGAAGGCTTCACTCTCGGGAGATGAAGGGCTGCTCATGAGATATCGTGGTACAGCTGGCAGGTTTGGCTCAGGGGCCTGAATTCTCCCTGCTGGAAAGGTCACACAGCCTTGCTTGGTTTAAGGACAGACCCCAGCACTTGCACTGGAGAGTTCCCATTCTATCCTTTTTCTGCTCCTCTTTTGATAAAGTTGGGGCAGTTGAGCTGGAGGAGGAGTGATGGGGATTAGCTGACATTAATTAATAGCATCCTGTTGTTTCTTCAGAGTTTTTTTCCAGGCACTGGAAAACAGCTGCTTCCCAGTGCTCTGTTCCCTGTGGGACAACAAGGACCCTTTTGACACACTCAGAGCCACAGTCACCGGATTGTTTAACAGATCCTGCCCATCTGGCCCCGTGGTTTTATTTCAGTCAGAGCTAGAATGATGATAGTGAACCCAGGATCCCTGTCACAATCCTGCCTTTCCTGGAGGGCAGTGCTCCTGGAGAGGAACAGATGATTTGTGACATTTCCACTGCTTGTGTGGAGTATAATTAGGGATAATAGGCAAGAACAGGGCAATAAATCAATTTTAGAAATGCAAATGAGGCAGAAATGAGATGGCAAGTCAAACTGAGATGTGAAGGAGATGGAAAGCTTGCAATGGAAGGGTTCTTGCTGCAGGAGTGACTACAAAAGTTGGGTGGGTGTTCAGAGGTGAGGGTTGTACCAGTCTTCTTGAGAGGAGGACTGAATTGAAAGGATGAGAAGCTGGAATAATGTTGGCATTTCCCAAGGGAACTAATCGTATTACTGAATTTAGGGATAGTTAACATCCAGGGATCTGGGGACTGGAAATGTTCATCAGGGTGGTGAGGTGAGCCTGCAGCAGGACATGCTGGGTCTTGACTCCCAGTGAGTCAGTCACCCCAGGACTTGGGGTTATGGTGAGTATAAACTGGAAAATGATCCAGGAATGTGCTGTCACTATCAGCAGGTGAACCACATACTGAGTTACACCAGGAGGTGTGGTGGAATGGAGCAATCCAGTCTAGGGGGTTGTTCTCCCCCTCCCCCTTGGCCTGCTGGGCTGCAATTGGAATAAGGCACCCAATTTCTGGTTCCTCACCAACAGAAGGACAGAAGGAGGCTGGGAAACTGAAGAAGGTTTTCCTGGAGGGCTGTCAAAATGTTTTGTGACCTACAGCAGATGTTTTGGGGTCTGTGAGAAGAGGCTAAGGAAAATGGCAGGGTTGTTTTTGTCCAGCAGAGAGAAGGCTAAGGTGCATTTTAATAGCAGCGTGCAACTACTTGAAGGGCAGTTTCAAAGGTGATAGAGCCAAACTCTTCTTAGTAGTCACAGATGGTAAAAGGAGGACAAGGCAAGAATTTGTGCCTGAGGAGGATCAGGCTCAGCAAAAACTCCCTCAAGAGGTTGGTGTGGTTCTGGCACAGGTAACCTAGAGAGGCTATGGCCTCCATCCTAAAAAATTTTCAAGACTCTTCTAATCAAAGCCATCGTTGACCTGGTCTTGGGTGATACCAGACCTGTTTTGAGTGGAACATAGAAGAAGGGACCTCCAGACATCCTTTCCAACCAACACTTCTGTGATGCTCACTTGTTCAGTTGCAAAGAAAGCCAAAGTTGCAAATATTGTGGCTGTACATCTTTTCCCACCCAATTCTCAACACAGGCACAAAATTGTTCTTATTTTCATGAACATTCAAGAGCAGAGTGACTTCTTGGTGGATGTATTTGTGCAGCTGATTTAGAGAAGGGCACCACTGCAAAGCTGAACACCAACCCCAGCACATTTACTGGGCCAACAGAGGCAGCAAGAAGTGTCTGTTTCCTACAACAGGTACCCAAGCTGCCTTCTGGCTGTTTCAGATGCATTAAGCATCACCCTGAGAGTCCTGGGGAGTCTTTAATGCCCCCTGAGCTGAGCAGTGTCTGAGCACCCCCAGCTGCTGCCCCACTTCAAGGAGTGTTCCTTTCCCAGCCCCAGGAATTGCAGTGGGACTCAGTTTGTATCAGTATCTGTCACTATAGCAACTCCTCACTTAACCAGTCCCTGCACTAAAAATAGATCACCTTGATCTCAAGGAAAGAAAACCAAAGGAAATCAAAAAGGGCAGTGGCAGCAAGAGCTGTGGAGTCAGGTAGTGACTGAAGTCTGAAGCATTTAAAACCTCTTAGGAATAATCTATCACACAAAACAAATATTTCAGGGGAATCTATTAATCCAGAAGCCCCGCTGTGTATGGGTTGGAAGCTTCAGCAAAGGACATGACTTCTTATCAGAGGGATGTGTTTGCAGCTGTCAGCCAGCACATGGGATGCGAAACCCTGTGGGATGTTGTTTAGCTGGTTAAGACATGGTTTAAGGGATCTTATCTTCCCTATAAGCAGACCTGCAGCTCTGTCACTAGAGCTGATAGCCTCCTGAGCTCTTGTATATAAGTTATCAAAATCCCTGCTCGTTTATGAAATTGTTGCTGGTGTCTGCAGGAGTCTGTGAGGGACCCAAACCTGAAAAAAGCCAAATGCTGTTAGTGAAGTCACTCCTATCTCATATTGCAGTTAGGGGAGCTGAGTGTTTTGGCACCTGATAGGGACAGGGCCCTCTGTGAGGGACATGTAAATGATAATTGATTCTATTTTCCCTCCAAACTCAGCTAGTGCTTACATCTTATGCTCATGAAGATAGGGCAGTAGGTGTGAAAGTAAAAGAGCAACAAGATTAAAAGTTGGTTAAAGAACTACAGAATTAACTGAAAATGCCTTTTATGGGAAAAGAACAGAATTTGTATAAAGACAGTTCATATATCACAGGCAGCACATATGATGCTCAGGAAAGGGTTAATTTAGCTTGTAAGATGACTGGAATTAGCATCAAGTATTCAAAATTATCAGTCAGCAAGAGTTTGCTCTTGATAAAGGGCCAGATAATTTTAACGACCTTTTAGGGCTGACAGTTTGCAGACACAGCTGATATTAAAATGTGTAGGTGATTAACTGCCCCTGCCCTGTATATACTGATTCTTGTTTTATTTAGTATTGTAAACTGTGTCTTTTACATTAGAACCAAGATAGGCAGCTTTCAATGCTGACATGCACGTGTGCGACACAGGAGGGTGAGAGGTGGCACCAATCCCCAGTTCCCTCCATCCTTTTCAAGGATATTATTGCAAAATATAGAATGAGTTCTTAGTACATTTTGTGACCTCTCTTGAGATCCACTATCTGAGGATGAGACCCATATTCCCCGCCTCTCTCTTCACTAGATGATCTTTTTAATCAGCTTTGGAGCTGTGAAGGAACTGCACTGCAAAGTTAGTAGATATCCTGAGTGTATTCCCAAACAGCAAGCATGGAGGTGTGAAAATAGAAATGTAAGTTTTGTGAACAGAAGAAAATCATTCATTGAAAAGGTCCTGTGATGCTAAGCCCACCCCAGGCATGATTCCAGCCCTCTGTCACTGCATTTTGGGGTGCAAAATCTTTATGCACATTTGGATGAATGTCTCTTAACACACAGGTATTTTTAATGAGGAGGAGAGCAAATGAACTGTACATATCATTCAAAGACTTGTACAGGAGTAGTCACAAGTCATCTCCAGAAGAGACAGTTGCCATCACTCAAGGTGACATATTTGCCAAAAGGCAGAAGTTCCCCCAAATCACAGGAGTTAGTGCCAATAAATGCCCTGTCTGCTGCTTTTATTCCCAGCTCCAGCCTGGCAGCAGATTTGGCACAGTTACAAAATTTGCTGTAGGAAAGAGCAGGGTACCCAGTACCAGTATTCTCCTCACATGATCTTTTCATGACCATAAACTGGGGTTTTTTCCTCATTTAGCTGGAAAGATTATTAGAAGTGCTCCTTCTGCTTCTAAAGTAGCTGCTTCTTCCACTGAGATGCAGTAAAACTCCTCTTCATACCCCAGAGCAGGTGACAATTTTCTCCTGCTGTCAGATTTGGGTTTATTTTCTTCCCTATTTTCTCCCCCTATCCTATAATAGGATACCAGAGTTTTCCTTTCTGTCAGCCAGGTCCTTGTTTAAAACTTCATGGAGATCCTTCCGGGCAGTGGTAATGGGAAAACTAAAGACTTTGTGAATTCTGTTTGAACTTTAAGGGTTATAAACAAGGGTCTTATTGTAAATCATTACAATTTTTTTCTCAAAATAAACACCAGTCTGATACAGAGCATAAAGCAAAGCAGCAACATACCCATACAAGAAATCCCAGCAGCATAAACTGACTTTGAGATGTAGAAGGGTAATACAGAAAAACTCTAAAATACTCAAGACTGACAAAATTAATCCTAACTGAGGAGACTTGTAGAGAAATTATGATGTTATGGGTTTGAAGTGCCAGCTGAAATTAAAGCCTGGAAAAGAATGAATGAACAGCACTCTTTAATATTTAATTACAAAACTCTCTGAGAGATCAAGAGATGCTGCTTCTCTGTTGGGTGGAGCTGGGGAGTGGTCAGGACCTGGAATGACACACCTGGTGCTGGCTCTCGGCCAAAAATTAGATCTGTGAGGCTCATACATGAAGGGGAAAGTCAGCCTAAACTAGAAAAGAATTAGGCTGAAGGAATCATACCAGCAGAAGTTTTTCCCTCCATGTGGAGATAGGGAATAGCCTCAGTCTCACTGCAGCTGCCAAGGTGAGTTTGTGTCCCTGCCTCATCCTTGGGCGACCACATAGACTTGAGTGTGCCTCTGCTGCAGTCCTGCTGTGCAAAATGACTCCACAGAAGCCAACTTTAAATGAGCTGATTGCCAGTTTAAAGGAGAGCAGCAGCTTCCCAACTGCCCTGTAATGGAATTTGTAATTCACCTTGCTTCCCAGGCAGCCCCCAGCTGTGCTGACACGGCGTTACCTGGTTGCTGTGTTTAAAGGTGACTTGGATCCATCCTCTCTGCATTGCAGGCAGGGCAATTCCAGCTTGCTTTTTTCTCCCCAGCTTCTTTCCTAATAGGAGTCAGGAATCCACCTTTCTGATGCTCTCACTGCTGTTGCAACATCTTGTAACCATAAACAGGCCACGTAAGCTTGGACTTGACTCTTCACACTTCTGAAAACAGCAACCTGAGCCCCTCATCCTGGGTTCCAAAATAAACACAAAAAGGAGGATTTGACCTCAAAAGGCATTAAATACTCTGCAACAGCTGGGGCTTCTGAAAATCAAATTTAATGCCTGATGTCTTTTTGCCTCTTCTTTTAAGACCTTTCCACAGATCCTTGACTAATTGGACCAGCACATATCAACACATTTAGGTGGCTGGAAAGTTTTGGCTAATAATATGAGCAACTCCTTGTCATTGTGTTATTTGTTCAGTTGTAGATCATGGAGTACCTCTAAAAGATGGGCACCATTAGTATAATTTCAAAAATGGTAACATTTAGGCTGTAGAAAATAAGACCTGAACTCCCTATTGTGTAGAAAATTTACATAATAANTATTTGTTCAGTTGTAGATCATGGAGTACCTCTAAAAGATGGGCACCATTAATATCATTCCAAAAATGGTAAAATTTAGGCTGTAGAAAATAAGATCTGAAGAAAATAAGACCTGAACTCCCTATTATGTAGAAAAATTACATAATAATGTTTTATCATAGCCATCGTGTGGATGGAACCAGGATGAAGGCATGTCCTGCATGAGTGTAAGGTTACATTACTATTTTTACTGCTTTGAAACTCACTTTCAGTTAAAGCACAAGAACAAGTGTACCAGGTCAGGCCAATTATCCATCCAGTTCAGTCTCTTTTGTGCCAATTGCCACTGACATAGGTAGGGTAAGAACAGGACAGGAACATAAGGGACACGTTTCCTCTTGTACTCTCCCAGCTCCAGCACTTTGTGGCTCACATCATAAGCTATAGCTGATGTTTGGTAGGCTTTAAATAGTTTCTTTCCAGGATCTAGTCCAATTTCATTTCAAAACCAAACTTCTAGCAACTACAACAGCACCTGTTCTGCTGTTTAAGAATGTGATATATCAGATGTATTTATTTGTATTTGCTTTGAGCAATCTGGTAATTGTATCTGATGCTCCTTCCCTGTTTACCATCTCTATCCCATGCCCAATTTTACAGGCTTCTGTCATATTCTTTGCTTGAAGTCATATTTTCCCAAACTGAAGAGTCACTCCGGACCTTTGATCAACCTTATCAGCCTTTTCTGCATCTTCCCTGGCTTTACTGAGTCCTCTTCAAGCTTGCTCAGTAGAAAGCCAAGGTCACCTATTGCAGTGTACAATTGCAGCTCACTCTGCACCTCTGTATCATGAAGCTGCCTTTGAGCATAGCCTGTAAGTGACCAGCTAGACAGGAAAAGGCCACCACTGATGCCACCCTTGGGCCTGACCCGTAGAGCTTGACACAAAAGAAGGTTATTTTTGTTCTGCAGCCCATCCATTTACCTCTGTAGATTGTCCACTCTGGTATGCAACCCTTGGCCACCCAAGGCACTGCTTACCTGAAAAGAAGTCAGCTTGGCCTTTGTGGTGGATTTTTCTCCCAGAGTGAATGGGTACATTCCCACAAGGAGTGGGTACATCTGCAAGGTGGGACATGTAAGGGGAAAAGCATTTCTTGGCTCTCTGATAGGATTAGGAAAGTACTTTGTAAGACCTGTAATAAGGGTAGTCAAAAACAGTTCCCTGTCTGGCAGATGAGAAAATGATAAACCCAAAAAGTGTTATTATGTGATTTATCTATCTGGAAGATTTAACTCAATAGCTGTAAAGCTTTTTGCCAAGAAAAGGCAGATCAGACTGCCTTGAAGACAAATTCAACTCTGCACACAACTGTGCCTAAAGTAAACTAATTCTCTGAAAAGTGGAGTTGTATATTTATTATTTCCTTGGCTTGTGTCTGACTATCTAATCAGTCTTTGTACATGTCAGCAGCACATCCATAATAAGAAAGTGCTATGTGGATTGTGTGAACTGGAATTAGAAATGTGATAATCAGCCAAACCGTTGGAGGCAATGTAAAGGCTGCCTGGTATTTGCATTCCTCTAGCTGAGGAAAAAAACCTTATACGTGCAAATGAGTTGTTGGGGTTTTTTTCCTTCCTGATATGTTATAACCAAATTTCTCCTGAAGCAGCACTTCCCTGACAGCGGGCCAGCTCACACTGGAGTGCCTCCATGCCTGGTTAGACCTGTTCCAGCCTGGTGGTGACAGCTGTGCTTATTACTCATATGGGAGGTGATGTGGCAGATAGAGGCACAGAGATGTATATATGCCATAGAAAAAATTGCTGATGTATAGGTGGGCCCATGGTTTCATCATAAGGACACCACAATTAGGAGCAGAAAATCTATTTTCCTATCTGTACAATTCTGATAATATTAATCCATCCCATCAAGATGTTCTAAAAGTAACTAAGAATTACAAGAGAAGCCTCACTCTGTGATCCTCATGGTGCCTCAGTATCCTAAATTGTTATCGATCCTGATGCAAGCAATCTGCCAGTTACCTGGTTATTCTTCAGCCTCAGGATTTTCAGTCCATATCCTCCTTGGCTCCTTTCTTCTCATATTTGGATTCACATCACTGTTACAAGGCTGACACTGTAAGCACAAGTCTGATGTTGCAGAGGGAAGGTGTGAAGTGCTGAGCAGGTAAAAGCAAGGTTAGAAGTGATGAGTAGGACAAATTCAGAAAAATTTAAATTTAATAGCAGCTCTGTATGGCTACCACACCTTTCCTGGGTGCGGGAGGGGAAAGTTGTGGGTGAGCGACTGGTGTGTTGCTGTTCAGTCCCTCTGTTCAGCCCTGCCCATATCCAGTGTCCCTGCTTGTCATGGTAAGAAAATGAGCCAGAAATAGGTGAGACTTGAAATTAAGTGCTTTTTCATTTTAAAGGTTTTTGTGACAAGACCTGTCCTGACATACACTCCAGGGCAGACATTGCTTATCAAATTATTCTTTAATGTATATACTTCTAAACCATTCCTGGAAAGTATTTATCCATATTTATAAAATGCAGAATTTGACATTGCTCTATACATAAAGAACATTCTCCTCCCAAAGGCTGCTAATCAGCTAAATGGAAATGAGAGAGTTTTTGCATGTTTTAATGGTTTGGATAACTAAAAGATAGATGAGGTGTCACCTCGCCCTGCATCAGGGCAGACTTCTGTCCCTTGTTGGGTTACATGACCCTCCTGCCATGAAGAGTTGCATATTTAAATCCTCAAGGGTACAACCTGAGAGGGGGAGACAGAACAAACTCCCTTTATGCAGTTCTAAGGGCATAATGGAACAGGTCTGTATCCATTTTTTGGTTTCTGAAATTCAGGCTCATTATCCCAGCCTGAACCTACTCCCTGCTCACATTGATGCTGTGTTTAGTGGCAGGTGCCAGAGCTCACCCTGGCTCCACTGGAATCTGGAAGAACAGGAAAACATGAAGGGAACTTTAAGCCTGCAGTGTAGGAGACCATCTGAGGAGCTCATAGCTAAGACACTGTGCACTGATGATTGGAAACAGGAACTCACAGGAGTTCTTGGATTTATTCCATTGTCTAATGGCAAAAGGAACATTTCAGGACAGAGGAAGCTGATTACATTCTTCACAATAATATTCTTCTTCAAGGAGGCTGACATGTCTTTCTGGTTAAACAGAAATATGAGCTGACAAATGTAGTTATAGATTTGAAAAGCAGCAAATCTCAGCTCTGTGTTGCTTACTCAGGCATTGGGAAGGATGTGAGAACAAAATATCTGAGTTGTATTCAAATGCAATATTTTGCAGAGAAGTGATACGATGATGCAGATCGATTCCCCCCCTTGCTCTCCATCTCCTACAGCTCTTTTCAGCCTTGAGAAAAGACTTGACAAAAGAAATCTGACCCATTCAATTTTAAAGCCCCTTAGGTGAGGTCGTTCAGGAAAATGTGTTGTCATAAGAAGAGAGATTAATGTAACAGATGAAAATCAGAGTTGTGTTCACTGCACTGGTAGCTTGAGTTTCACCCCAGCTGACTCCTACTCATATGCAGGAGGTTCTAACTTCGATTGAGGGATGCTCTAAAGCTGAGCTGCTTTGCTCAGAGGGGACTATGTTGCTGACACTCAAACTGGAGCAGGGAGGGGGCAGCTGAATTGCAGAGGGGCTGCTGTCCCTGCTGACACTGCTCAAGTCAGTAGGTCTGTTATTTTTTTTTTTTTTTTTGCTCTCATTCACAGGGAAGAAATCAAATATAGTAAATCCTGGGTAGCAGTGACAGACAGCTCCTACAGGAGAGGGCAAGGAGCAAAAACAGGGTAAGAGGGGATGTAACAGGGTGTGAGGGACTGTAGCAGGACGGTGTCAATAATTAGAGAATTTGACAAAGACTACTTGTTTATACGTGCAACATTTTAGTATTACTCACCCAAACCACATTTGGCCTAAATATTTCTTTTCAGAAGTCTTATTGTAGCAGTTCCAAAGAGTCTTTATGATCTATTTGCTCTCTGCCATAATGTGTCATGGTTGGGGGTAGTAATAGCAGTTTCAGTCTTCATTTGCTGTTTTTTACATAATATGATAAACTTCAGCCACAGAAAGATGAAGGAATTCTGTCAGAAGGAATTTTGTATCAAAGCCAGAACTGAAATTTTAAATTTTTCTGTTTCAAATTGCACTTCTCTGCTCACACAAAGGGGACCTTTTCTGCTGGCTGGCTCACCTAGTTTGTGTGTAACAGGTGCTTCTATTTAAATTAGCATTCCTGAACTCCCATTTTTCTTGGGCTTTTTTGTATCCTATCACTCATTCACTCCTGGTTGTTGCTTGAGAAGACTTTGGAGAGTAGACCAGATCAACTACATCTCCTCCTTGGGGTTACAAAGCAGGTAACTCAGGGCCTGGTTTGCTCAGGATGCCTTCAGTTTTATCAGTGCCTGTTTTCCATCTTCATATCCAAAGACAGTGTTTTGTGCTCAGTTATCTCATCCAGGTATCTTATCCTCAGGTCTCCCATCAGTATGTGTTTCCCATGGGCAGGTGCATTTGCAGAGATCTTTGTTAAATTTTCCAACAGAAAAAGTTTTATGGAGGGTAGAATCACAAACACTGACTTTCTGCTGAACAGTAATTTAGTTATTGGCAAGTAAGAGCAAGCAGAGAAACTCAGGCAGAATGAGATTTTTGTGGGTAGTGTGTCCCTTTAAATGTGAGATTATATTTCAATGTTTGGGAAAACCAAATGGACACATGGAATAATCCTTAATTTTGCAATTATGACAGATATTGCTGAGCACAGAGAGAGGAAACCAGCATATTTTAATGCACTTTGTTGGTTCTCTTAGAGGAAATCTGAAGGGCTGTGTGAGTGTGTCTGCCTCTGACATGCTGTGATGACAAACAGCCACCTTGCAGGTGTATGAGTAGGCTTTAATTTAGATAAATCAGGGAACCCTCTGGCAGGCAATTCTGCATAAATACCCGAGGTGCTGGCAGGCCTGGTGAGTGCATGGTTGCATTTTCACATCTCTTGGTTGTGGTGTAGACACGCTCTTTATTGCAGTCAGTATGTTGTTTGCCCAGATTTTTTTGTATTGTGAAGTTTAAAAAGATGCTCAAGAAATTATTCTGCTGAGTTTCAGATGACTGGGATTGCCATTTCAGATTGGGATGTTGGTGCATGTACTGCTTAGAAAAGAGAGAGGGTAAATTAAAGGTTTAGATTTTGTTGATCAGAGCTTGCTGAGTGATTTTGGATCAATCAGATAAAAATTTTCCCATTCAGGTGCTTGCATCTCATTTCCTAAAACCCTGTGGCAAAATGCCAGAACAGTCTTCAGTAGTACAGTGGAATCTCTGAATCCAGGGAGTGCCCTTTGCCTTAACTAAGGCACTTGGGCAATTATTGAAATAATTTCTATGGATTTGGGTGTCAGTACAAGTTGATGGTTCTTGCCTTAAGCTCTCTGTTTACCCAGCTGGTGAAAAACGTGGAAAAGTGAGCTCCCTATTGTGAGGCTGCATTTCATAAGAGTGCTGAATGTGGAGGGAGAGCTTCATTTGGCAACAATCTCACTATATTCACCATCATCACCAATCTTCCCTAATTCAATTTAGCTGAACTATCAGCATCTGATGCACATTAATATAGGATGGAGATTTGAAGAGCCATTGATCTGAGGCAAATAGGAAATGGTGGTTGATGCATTGTAAGGCTTTTGGAAAAGGAGCTGGTATTTTCTGTCCCTTTGCTGCATCCCCAGTGAGCTTTGACTCATCCTGCAGTTCTGGGAATGAGTCTGCAATTGTAGTGTCCTCTGCTGTGGGTATTTCTGTAGGGAGAGGCAGCTGTGCTGGAGCCCATGGGCTTTATTTTACCAGTGCAGTCAGTGAGGGAGAAGCAGGACACGTAGCCAAGAGTCTAAAAGTCAAAGGCATGCTGATGCTTCTGGGAAGGAGGTGTTGGTAGCACAAGTAGTAATGCCATGTGTCACCATACAGCATAAAAACAGGAACAGGTTTTCTTCCCCAGAAAACAAGTTTGAGAGATTTCTGAAAAGGAGGTGGAAGTGTCAAACTCCCAGAACGGGAAAGAAAGGAGCAGAAACTGTGAAAATTGTTTGGCTTTTTGCTTTCTAACTCCCTGTGTTTCATTCTAATGATTTAATGGGCTGTTGAAGGTACGTGGGTGAGTTCTTGGAATCTAATCCACCTATAAAAATCTCAACTGGTCCTGTCAGTGCTCATTAGCTGACATAGACCTTCCTTCACTTCAGCCTTTCATCTCATGATAGAAGAGGTTTGCAGGTGGGGCCTCTGGGTAGGTTTCCTGTCCTGCCTTCTTGGGCACATGCTGAGCGTGACTCTTCCAAAAGCAGACTCAGTGTGAATCAAGCTCATGTGATGCTTGAACCTGAAATACATGAACTGTGGATCACAAACTTCTACTCCCCTGTGATTTTATTTTATATATAAAATATATGTGAGTAGGCTTTCCTGTTGTCATATGGTTTCAACCCAAATATTATGCCACATTAGGCACAGAATTTTAGTTGTGTATAGAGAATGGTAACGCACAAGATTCTAAAGCAGTGTGGCTGTGCACAAGTAACTGGTGACAAACCATCTATTGACACAGCCCATTGTGCTTTTCAGTGAGTTATTCTGGGTCCACATGGCTTTTAATGCTGTAAGTAAATGTAGGTTTTCATGACATTAAAAATCACAGCAGAATTTCTGGGCTTAGCTTTTCCACACTGTAAAAGCTTCCTTATGTGAATAACTCACGGAGGGACTATTCATAGCAATAACTGCTTCTCCCAGCCCTAAGGATTTCTATTTTATTTTGCAAAACCTTGCCATACAGACAGGACAGGGAGCATCTGTCCCACTAACATTACGGAATTCAACTTTTTATAGGAGATAATATTGAAACATAGGCGTGGGGGTGGAGGAGTCGGAGGTAGCAACCAGCAGAGGGGTTTCAGGGCAGAAATGTATGGCTATTTCTTACTCCAGGATCGTGTTTGCCTGAGATTGCTGCTACAATTTTTTTCTTCTTAGAAGATGTAATAGGAGCTGAATTTAACCTCCTGTTTAAAAAGCATCAAACTGTACCTTCTGCATAACCAGCAGAGTTACTTTAGTCTGTTTTTCAACCCCTGTTAAAAACACAGGGTTTGGCAGTCAGGCAGGCTGGGTTTCAGGTTTTCTATGACTAAATTCCTGGTACTGTTTTGAGTATTGGAGCCTGGCAGTTATCTGTAGCTGTCTGACAAATGCTTGTCTTCAACTGCTCTCACAGGCAGCTTTGCTTGATTTCCATGAGGGTTTTTTTGGCAGCCACTTAGATCTAAGAATACATTATCAGTCTCCATCCAGATCCCCATAACTTGTAAACCAGGCTGCACCCAGGCTATCTGGAGGGAGCAAAAGGGAGAATCTCCTCTGTGGACTGTGGAGCAGCAGAGATGATCCAGGGCGGTGGCAAATGTTTTGGTGGCTGTGGTTGCCTCTGCCACTTCTGTGAGAGCATCCTTAGCCCTTCATCAGCTTGGATCCAGTGCAGCTATAAAGTTGGTGGAAGGCAAAAAATGACTTGCCAAGGCAAAGCTGCTCTCTATGCTGAGAATATGAGCACAGAGACCTTGCTGGGGAAGGGGAAGGTTTGAACTCATCCCTCTGTCCTCAGCCATGCTTTGGCTGCTTTGGCCCATCTCTGCCCCATCCTTGTTGCAGCAGAGGCCAGAGATGTCTCCCACAGAGCCTCTCTGTGTCCTGCCCTTCCCAAACTGCATTTGCCAGGTTTCATGGAGACCTTTCACCTCTGTGTCCAGCAGGTTTGGCCATGGCAAGAAAGCATGTGCTAAATCCTCAGCACAGAGCAAGGAATGTAAAAATGGGAGGTTTAACCTCGGGGTGTGTCACCCAGGCATGCCCCAAGCCCAGGTGTCTCTCTGTGTTGAGTGGTATAATATTTCTCCCACTGCAGCAAGGCTGCCAAGCCACGTGGCTTGGCAATCGGACATGCAGGCGGATTATTCTTTGACATGTTTAGAGAGGCACACCTACCAGGCAGCATGTTTGCCCACATTTGAAAGGATCTTGATTTAAACAAGAGGGATTACAACATTCAGTGTTCAGTCTCAGGCTGCAGGATTTCAATTAATTAAATGGCATTGGGACAAGTTTGGGAGTTGTGTAAGAATGCAAAATCGAATATAAAGGAGTCATGGAAAGGCATCTCAGCATGGCTGTGAAATGAGTGAGGCACCTTCACTGCCCTGTTCTATTGTGCATTTAGTGCTCAGGATTTAGAGAAGTGCCATTTTATGTAGTGGCAATCAATCAGACAAATATTGCATTAATTTGAAATTATTTCCACTGTTTGTGGGATTCCTCTTGGGGACTTCTGATGGATGTGGGTTCCATAGTCCTTCCACTGACATGCACAATACCCTTTATGCTGGCTGGTGAGATTGTAATTGTGTCTTCTCATTCTCCACATTATTGGTCTATAAATGCTTCTATTTCCACTAGTGAGGGAATCAATTTTTTTTAATATATAGGTCTTTCTAGTTCAGTTTCTTTACCACACGTTATGGGACATCAGAAAGAATGGCTTGTTTTTCTTCTTTTTCTTAGATATGGCTTTATACTAAAGTCCCCAAACGTCTCTAGTATAGTTTTATACATAGGAAATCTGAAAGATGTCCAGCTTGGATTTTTACATGGAATGGTTATTCTAAAAACCTGAGTTATGATTTTTTTAAAAATTTTGCTTATTTACATGTACACATGTGTACAGTTACAGGTGCAGGCAGCTGGAAGTTGATAGCCTGTAAATCTAATAACAAATCAAATGTCACAGCCAAATCAAAGTACAGTCCCTGACCATGACTGAAGTTATAACACACATTTCTATACAAGTTAATGTATGCATGGCAAAGACCAGCTATACTTAAGTAGAGGCAAAAAAAACCCAACCCAGAATACAGTAGTTTTAAGTTCTTTTGAATTTTAAAATAATGGGCAATAAAAGTGGCAGAGACTGTGCAGGTCGGATATGAACAACTTGCTCTAGAAGTTACTCTGAGGCAGGAAATGCATGAGCAGATCTGTGGAGTGAATTGTTAACTCACTTGGAGTCCAGGTAATGTTCACTGGAAGTGTCTCTATTGATTTTTATTGGGATTTAGATCAAGATCTTTGCTTGAGAGTGAAATGAGAGATGGAATCAATCACAAACCATTTCCTCTCTTCCAAAATACAGCCTCACTAAATAGCAACAATAATTAAACAAATCAGCTTATTGTGGCTTGTTCCATCAGTTTTGTAGATGCGGAGCACACATTTCAGTGTTGCTAAGATGGTGTAGTATTCTATTTTACTTTTTGCCAATATTTTTTGTATAAAATTCAAGAAGTTTCTTAGATATTCACAGCATGATATAGCAAGTCATAAATCATTGCTGTGTGGTAGGTAGGAAATGTCCCCAGGATTCACAGAAAGGGAAGCAGAATCAGGGGAAAATAAGATTGTGGAGCTGAAATGCTCTTTAATTGCCCTTGTTTTTATATCTCATATCATTATTTCAGTTGAACATTTACAATTTTTTGTGATCATAACTCATGAATAATTGCTGGGTTTATGATCATATAATATACAATGGAAGTCTGATTGTTGCTTCATAAATAGGTACAAATCAGGAGTAAGTTGAAATATTCATTTTTCATATGTGTATATAAATGAGAAATGAAATCAAAAGTAATTTATGAAGCAGAATTACCAGCCTAAATTTATTGCAGCTTATTGAATCTGTAGTCTCTAATCTCCCTGGCTTCTGGAAATATATTACCTTATAAAAGCTTTAATTTTCTTTCTTTAAAAAAAATGCAAAAAAATAAAAGCTTTTTTTTTTTTTTTGGTCTCCTTGGAATTTATAGCCCCTCAGCATGGNTTTTGGTCTTCTTGGAATTTATAGCCCCTCAGAGTGGAGAGAAATATTGAAAAGACTTAATGTTTCAAAAGAAGAAAGCATAGGAATCCTGACATTTATAGGTTTAAATACCATGACACTGTAAGGGTTGAGCTGGTGATTTTTTGAAGCATTTGAAACCAGTTAGTGATGAATGTAGTGTGTTCACACAAATGTTGTGTTCATCACAGTAGGACAAATGCATTAACATGCCCAATGGACTTTTTTTTGTTTAATCCTGGGAAATGTCCATGGAAAACCAGGAAGCTAAAGCAGAAGTTGGCTTCCTCATCAGAGCTGCATTACACAGGCTCCACATACACAGCTTTAGGCACAGTTCTTTGAAAATTTTGGCTCTTGTTCTGGGTTGTGCAACGCTCAAGCAAAGGTGGCTGAGCTGCCTGTGATGCCAATCAATGAATGAGTTAAAATTGGATTGGCTTGTGAAACATCCACGTCTAATCCAGTGTTTTGGTAGCTCTGCTGTGGCCATATCAAGCCCACTTACAACAACACAGCTATTGAAATGCTGGGTTATATTTACATTCGAGAGGGAAATGGTTTTTTGATGTTGCTGTACCTAACTCGGAGTGTGAGATCCAGCATTTGTGCCAGGGGATCTGAAATACCCTGAGCAAAACAAGGTGTTTGAGAGCACGTTCAGCTTGGCCACGCTCTGGTGTTATGGCCAGCAGAAGCCACAGCTCTCAGAAGTGACAGTCTTCCCTTATGCACAGAGTAGATAAACAGCCTTAGAATCCAAACCTAGATTAGTTACATTGACTTGTTAATGTATAAATGACCCCCTGTGAATCCCAGATGGAATTTTTTTGAAGAACTGTTTGACAGGGTCAGCAACTCAGTTTGGAAATCACAGAAAAACCCTCCCTCAACTTCAGCAGGATGGCTGGGGAGGTTTTTAGGCCTGTCCACAGGAATGAGAGTGGTTCTGGCATCCTCAGGCAGAAAGGGTAAGGTCCACATTTAGAGACAAGGCATGAAGATCCCCTGGGAGTAGGACTGGAGCAGGGGGAAGTGAAATGAAAATAGTATATGTATTTTATTATTGAAACAGATATGTATTACAGATGCTTATGTAAGAAAGGTTTCATGGTGTTTCAATGAATTTCACTTGTTTCTGTCTGCAGCACAGGCCTGTGTATTGCAGCCTTGTACTTGTCCCGCTGGGACAACTGGGGAGCCCAGGTGCCAGTGGAAGTAAGGTCAAATAAGAATCAGTTTCATTTTCCAAGTGGGATGAAATGTATAGAAGATGGAAAGCAGATGAGATCTGAAAGCTCCTTAAAGCAAGACCACTAGTCTTCAGGAAAAACCAAATAAATTCATGATTAGCCATCATTAGCCACATTTCAGACTAGAATCATCCCGTGTGTTACCCGCCATGATAAGCACGTGCTTTTCCCGTGAGTTTCTGTGGCACGTTCCTTTTTGCATGTTATCTGCAAGCTGGCCTCTCACGGAGCCGAATATCTGAGCAGGAGTCATCTCCGCAGTGCTGGAGGGATCAGATGAGCAACCCAAGAGCGGGCGGGGGCAGCTGAGTCAATGGCAGGGGCTGACCCCAGCAGCCTGCCAGCAGCGGGCAGCTCCGCATTCCAGCTCGGCGCGGCGGGAACGCCGCCAGCCCCGGCTGCCCAGGAAAACTCATGAATTAATGCATGTCTCTGCCGAGGAACGGGGATGTGCTGGGGCCTCTCGGGAAGGATGGGAATGCGCTGGTTTGTGCTTCTGTCCCCCATTCAAAGAGCAGCTTTTAACCCTGGGGAGCATATGAATTACTGGGTTTGTAAACTGAGATGTGTAGGTTGTTATTTTGGTCTACGTCTCGTTGTGGATGATGCTCTACATATTTGATGTAAATGGTACAATGGGTCTGGCTCCAAAAGAAGTGTGTTGCTCAAGGGATAAATTGCATCTCTGCTCTCAGGGGAGTAAGAGATGCTGCTCTGGTTAAATCCAATGCAAGCTAATTTCTGCAGAGTGTATACTGCGGATGTCTTTGTTGGGTTTTGTTTCACATGATTAATTAACCATACTGCTGCTTCCAAGCACCTGGGACCCCTTTGAAGTTGCAGTTTGATCAATTGATATGTGTTGTGCTACAGGTATAAACAGCCTTACTGCATTAAACTGACACTTTAAGTAGTTCTGCAGCCAGAAAACTTTCCTAAGAAGAAGTTCTCCCTGCTGAATCATGACTTCATGTTCTAGCAAAGTCTCTACCACCAAATGTTGGCTTTGGTCTTTAAAAATGCCTGTCGTTCTAAGCAAATGTAAAATTGCTTTTAAGAGACAAAACATGCATTGCCACATGTTTAAGACGGTTGTATTGGCAAATACAACTCTCCAGAGAGAAGAGAACTGCAGCCTGAAAGGGATCTATACAGTGATTAATAATCTGCTGCAGAAGAGCTTATTGTGAGGGCTGCTTGGTTATTTTTTCTCTGCAAAGTGCTCAGTATTTGTGATGGTGTAGCTGATCCGTGGCAGTGTTGCAGAGCTGAGTGGACATGTTTGTATTTGATGCCAGTTCTCCTGGGATTTGCAGAAATCTGGCTCTGTGCTTTGAGCCATGTGACCTTCCCCTCCTTTGGCAAGGCCAGCTCACCGGTGGGTGCTGCCACCAGGGAGGGTGATGGTGTGAGCACATTGTGCTCCTGCTTCCTCTTTCTCAGCAAACCATGGGAGCAGGAGCACCGTGAGTGCCAGGATGCAGGAGGGAAGGATGAGATTTTTTTAACAGAGTCTGGTAATCCCCACAGGAATATAGAAGGACCTAGCAATGTCTGCATTTTCAGAAATTGTCCCTGTAGCCTCTGTGAGGGAATGAAATCCCTCAAGGACAGCACCTGGCTGCCAGCAAGGTCCCCATCTCCACTAGTGATGTCATCAAAGACACACATCTTCTGCCCCTGCAATTGCATGATTATTTCCAGCCTTAGTCCTGAATCTGAATCCGGTTCCCCTGGTGCTTTAGCCCTTGGCTAAAAGTTTTAGACCTGCCTGAAAGGCTGGTGGGAGAGCCCAGAGCTGAGTAAAGGAAGGATGAAGTGGCTGTGGATGACTGTGATTATTGAGGCGTTTCCTGCACCCTTCACTTCGTATTTATTGGTGGCAGACAGTTTCCCTGTGTTCAGCACACATTTCTCCTTTCTTACTTAATTTAATTGAGATAAATCCCCTGTGTCAGCCAAACCAGAGGGCTCCAAGTGTGAGAGAGGAAACCCAGCTCCATGGGGAAGGGGAGGAGGAGAGGAAAGCAGTTGAGGGAAAGGACTGAGCCAGTGTTCCTTGATCACATTGTGGCACGTGGCCGGGAATCACAGGGTCCCCGGCTGCGTGTCCTCCCATCTACAGCAGCCGTCCACATGTCTGTCACACTCTGACACTGGATCTGCAGCAACTGTTGCTTCAGCAGCTGCTGGCACGGACTTATCATCAGGGGTGTTGAAAACAGAGCCAGAGCAAAATGTCATTAAAACTCCAGCTCTGGACACCAACAAGAGAAAAATAGAAAAGTACCAGTATGGGATACACATATTGTTAAGTGCCGGGTTTGGGATATTTTCTTTTAGATTTTGATTGCTTTCAGGTAACAACCAAAGGAATGAAACAAAATATAGTTAGCAGTGCATTCTGTTGTTCCTGCATGGATTTATTTCTACCTATTTCTTGCATTGTGCTGCAGTACAAAGGTGTGCAGTGGCAGGGAGCCCTGTTACCCTGGTGGGACACAGACTGTGGGGAGCAAGGTCACCAATTGGTGCCATTGTGTCTCAGCAATGACAGTGTTACATAATTATGTCCATCAGGGATCCTTTGTCCTTTTGCATATTGCTGAGGGACTCTCACAGATTGGGCCTTGTTTACCTTGGCCATTTTAGTGGCGGGGCAGGCTCTGGTTGATACCCGTTTGTTTCTGCAGCTCTCGCCTCCTCCTGTGGCCAGCTGTGCCCCCTGCCCAGCTCTGATTATTTTCCTTCACACTAAATAGTTTTGATTCACCGTCAGAGCCCTTTATTTTCACTGTGCCTTTGTTTACCAAGATGAAACAACGCACTCAGAGCCCATAATAACACAAATAATTGCAATTTTGGGGAAACAGGTCCCCCAGCTCCTGAGATCTCAAGCTTCCTGCTCTGCCTTTTGTACCAGTGGTACCAGCACACCCAGCTCCCATCGTGTCTTGGTTTAAACCCACAGCCACTCTTGCTGCTACTTCACTTGAATGGAAGTCAGTGGCTTCTCCAAAAACTGTTTGCTGGTTGCAAAGTTTCAGGTTTGTGCTGGGAAGTTACTTTCACACAAACTCCAGGACTTTGTAGGGTGACAGAACTTGGCAAAATCTGCCAACAGCTGAGCACTGTTTTGGCATCACTGAGATGGACAGGGCTGAGGCAAAGGCTGTCACAGATCCCACACTTGGCTCCACATATTGTGAATACCTTGGACATAAGCTCTGCAAGGCCAATGACCAGCCACGTGATAGTCCAGAGATCTCAGCTGGCCTGGGCTGGTGTTCAGCTTGTACCAACCACTGATACAGCTGAGTTGTTCCAAGCTGGATTCTGTTCAAGTTCTACAGAACTTCAGGGATGCTTCAATCCTGTATCCAGAAAAAGTATCAGTACCAGCTGCCTTCCCCAAAACAGTGACTGAATTGCTTTTACAGTGGTGAAACTTCAGCAGACTACATCTGTTTAATCACTGCAATAGTTGGGATTCCTTTTTTTTTAAGAGAAAAAAAGGCTTCTTTTGGCCACAGCTTTACAGTGTAATGGAACAAGTGGTGGTAATGAACTGCTGAAGCCCCTTGTTGTTCCAAGAGCCCATAAGGATAAATCTTAGGGAAATTTATGGAGAGCCATGACCATTTTTCTCTACCATCCTGTCCTCTCTCCCAAGGAGAACATTGCAAAAATTCCTGATGTTCTTTGCAGTCAATCTGGAAGCTCATGGTTGATAGGAGTTAAGGATCTCATGCTGTCTCTGCACTATCATCTATTTTTCTGAGGTATCAAGAACATACCTCAGAAAAAACATGCTTGGGAAAGCAAAGGATGTGGTTTTCTTGACAAGTGCAGTCTCCTAATCTTGTGCCCTCTGAGTGTGGACTGGAAGGACTAGAAACCAGTCCCCTTTTCTAACTAGTTTTTGCAAGACCTGGCTCAGCTCATGTGCTGTCAACCAGTAACCCTTGTCTGGGTGGCTCTTTAAAGCCAGCTGGACTTTTGCCACCTGACTGATTCATTTGTGTTGAGCAGCAGCAGCAAACTCCCAGCATCAAATACATTTTCACCAGTGTTCTGTAAACTGGAGTAATATAGAGAGGTTTACTACTTGCACAAGTGCCTGGGAACTTGTCACAGTCTCGTGGAGGCAGATTCAATCTAAATGGCTTCCTGAGCAGGAACCCTGGGTATCTCAGGGATATGCAGACACTGAGATAGCAGTGCACTTGTGCCAGAGCTGCCTGCTGGTGCTTTGAGGAACAGCTTGCAGCACTTCTGTGCTTTAACAACCGAAAGCAACCAGTTTTCCACTGCAATAGCTGCTTGTTACAAAGAGAAAATAACTCATAATTTATTTTCAGGAAGGAGAGCAAAACAGTGCAGCTTGGGAGGGAAGTGATGAGAGCCTTTCCCTGCTAGGTTAAATCCTAAATTAGCTTCGGTCAGCAGTGACTGAAATCTTTTATCATTTCACAGTTGTTCCCCGTGGCCTTTGCGGTGTTGGCTTTGCTCCCTGACATCTGAGTCAGTACTTGCATAACCAGCCCCCTGCTCAGGCCTGCACAGGGCTGGGGCAGGTTGGCAGGGAAGCATCCGCTGGCCTTGCCGGGATCACACGTGTCCTGTGAAGAGACCTTCTGCTCTTCAGAAGGGTTGAGGTTTAATGGACTTTCTTCCAGGTTTGAAGCCCTGACCCCTGCCTGTTTCCAGCTATCTCAGTGGACAGGGTGGTGGGGTGGAGTAATCATCTGCTCCAAGCCGAAGAGCAGCATTTGAGTGGCTCTGCCAGGGCTGTCGCAGCAGCCTCACCAATTGCTCCATCTGGTCCTGGCTGGTGGAGTCATCCCTTCCCCAGGAGATCTGGTCCTGCCCTCAGGTGCCTTCCTCAACCCCTCCTCTGAAGCCCCTCTCCTGTGTGCACAGATTCTCACAGGATTAAAGCCTTAAGTAGAAGAGCTTACAAGTCTTCTGTGCATTTCCTTTCCTTGACCACTGCAGAGTTACAAAAGACAACAGAGCTACAAAAGACAAAAGACAACAAAAGACAACAGCCATACCTCTGCCCAGAGGCTGCCTCTAATGCAGAACTCCATAGTAATCAGTGTGACTTTCTGACTGATCCATCTTGAGTGGGAAACACCTGGGGCAGATTCTTAAGAGCTGTCCTGTTCATGCTTCTTTTCTCTGGCACGTTAGCAGGTCAGAACTGCTCCTGCAATTGCTCCCTTTTTATTATCTTAACAGTCATGTTGTAGACTTTGTCTGCCTCTCTCGTGCCCAAGATTTTGGATACTGTGTTGTCCCTAGTCAGAGAGGCAGCAAACTTTAAGGAAGAGCCTCTGCAAATGTGTCTGCTTGGAGATGCACCAAGTTTTATCCTGATGCAAAGGAAACACCAAACAGTCTGTTCACCTTTTGTGATTTTTATGGCTGCTGGCTTTGCCTGGCTTTTGCATCTTCCAGTGTGCCATTCCTCCTAGCTGGCTGTGAGGGAGCATGGCTCAGCCTTCCTGAGTCCAAGGACTGAAGTGATGCTGTAAAATCCCCACCCCACTTTGGTGCATTAACTTGAGTGGGAAATGAGGTTGGGTTGGTGTGTCAGTGTGAACTGCCTGTCCACAGCTGATGCTGGTGTGCAGGAATGGGATCAAAGTCTCTGGAGACTTGGGGAGACACCTGCAAAAGATGAGAACTGGCGTGATGGAGAGGAGCAGAATGAAAGGGCAGGGGTAGATCTGCTCAGATACATCACATTTCCCACTGAGCCACCGGAATCTCTGGCACGGAGGTGTCCTCTGCTCCAACAAGCCTGCTGTTGAGGTATTCATTCTCAACATGCCGAGTCCTTTTGGCTCCTATGTTTTCATTTGCCTTATGGCAGGATGACAGCTCTGGGGAGTAGAACAAGCCAGGAATGTGACTTTATCGTGTGCTGGAGGCACGCTGTAATAGTGACCTGGGATGGGCTGTGGGGTGAAGCTGGGGTTGGATGACAGGGGAGGGGAAGAATTTCCTGGAGATGCAAACTGCCTGACAAGCTCTTGGGAAAATGTGCTCTGCCAAAGGGCTCTCGTGCTCTTTCCTGCCAGAGGTTTGCAGCACCACAGGACTGGGTGTTGAGAGGAGGTATCAGCTGTAATCTATTGGGGAGCCAAGCAAAGAAAGCCACCCTATGCATGGTTTTGGGAGCTGGCCTTGCAAGCACTCTGTTGACTTGGCAAGTGGAGAAGATAGGTCTAAATGAGCCTGCATGTTGAAGATGAAATTGCAAGAAAAAGGTAAATGTGTGAGGAATTCCTCTAAATTATTCTCGTAGTGTCAGTCAGTACTGGTCCTGAAATGGAGAGTCAGATATGACATTTTGGTAGGAAATATGGAGGGGAGAGGAGATGGTTGGTCTGAAGAAGAAGGAGGCAGATCAGGAGTGAAGAAAGCCTACATGGCTGGGAAGGCACAGGCCAACCATGTGCCATGTAGTTGGTGCAGAAATATCAGAAATGTTGCAGACAGTAGAATCACTTGGCAACAGAGATATGAAATTGCACCAGGTGTTGGTTGATGCAATGCAATAGACATCACTGAAATGTTGTCCGCTCTCACGAGTTTGAATTTTATTCATGGGCAGGTAAGAAGAATGATGGAGTTTTACTTGATAGGATCATTGAACATCCCAAGTGGAGTATTTGTTCATTCCATGTGACTGATATTTATCCAGGTATGAGTTTGAAATTCCCTTTAGGCTTATGTTAACAAAGTTCATTATGTTAACAAAATTAATTTCTGAACTGCTTAAGTAGGATGGGCCCAAGTGTTCATGGCTCTCTTGGGCAGGTAGCACGATAGCTGAGCCTGACTTCACAGCTGTGGAAACACCAGCATCTAAAACTCTGTAGACATATCTCCTGGTAACCCTTGGATAGCTTCTTGGGGTACTTCCTGGCTCCATCCTGAAGTTTAAATGCACAGATGTGATATTGCTGCCCCTCAGCTTCATTTCATTCCTGGGTATTATAACAGTACTTTATTGGTAAGAGTGAGGAAAGTTGCAGCAAGAGGACAGGGCTTAATTTGATTTCAATCTTACCCAGTTTCTGTGCTGGGAAATGAAAATAAGATGGTAACTCATTCCTCATGTATGGGCAGCATGAACTTGCCTGTGGTTGATAAGTACATCCCAGTTCAGGGTGTTGATATAGTTGTGGGTTTGGTGCATGGCTATTCAGCTGTCTTCTCTCCTTTTTCCTCCCTTGTGCCCTCAGCCAGATCCTAGACGGACAACTCTGTCCCAAAGGAGAACTTGGGCTATAGTTTGCTGTACACTTCCAGGGGTAAAACCCAGCAATGCCACTGTACAAAGTGATTCTGCTTTGCTCCTGGCCCCTTTCCCACTGCTGCCTACCTGTGCCAGGAGGAGTATTTGTACTGCACTGGAAAACCAGTCTGATTTAGAACTAACCAGAAGGACGGAGGCCTGAGGTTCTTTGTCATCCACATCACCTTGAGATCTAATTGTGAAAGGCAGAAGAAAGCTGGTGCTGCATGGATCATTTCAAGGGAAGGGGAGGGGAAGTTCTGTGTTGGCTGGTGTCTAGAGAAACCAGCCGTTTACTGCACTAATGTTCTGCTAAAAGCACCATCCAGTACCAACTAAGGCAATGGAAATTATACTACCAAGTGGCATAAGGAGCAGGAGCAGTCCCAGAGCAATTTATTTTCAATCAAACAAGAGCCATGAAGTCATTAGTTATTTCTTCAGAAGGCTTTGGTAGGTGTGCTAGAGAGCACTGTGTTGTCTCTGCCATGCCATATGTGCACAAAAAGATTAATTCCCAGGTTAGCAAGAGAGGAATTATGATGAGGCACAGGTCTGACTCAGACACAGTGGGAAGAGGCAAATGCCACGGGCTGAAGCAGTGCCTGGACTCTTGCTGAATTTTGAAAAGAGCTAGAATGAGAGATTTTTCTCTCCTTTTAATAAAAGAAGAAAATAAGGTTTTAAAAAATTAGTATCAGAAGCAAAGAAATGTCAAATTATGGCTTCTTTCTTTAGCTACAGTTTTCCTGAGGATTTGGAGTACTTTGCAAATATTTAATTACTCACACCTCAGTGCCCTTGTAAACATTGCAGAAAATAAACAAAATTAAACTCTGCTGCCAGGCTGGCATTCCAGCTGTACTTCTGGTGCTATTACTGGCACCTCTGGAGCTATTCTATTCACTGCAAGAGTAGGAACCTGAGGCTGTAACATAAACTGATAAATTAAATAGAGAACAGGTCCCGGGGCCTGAGTCCTGAAGTCTGTGCTCTGATAGACTTATATCCTGCTATTCCCAACCTCAGGAAATGTCACAGTGTGATCACAGCCTTTAGTTGTATGCACAGAACAGTGCACGTTCTCCTGCCACCAGCCCTGGAGCTGTCATGCCTACCCTGCAAATAGATGCCCTCCTGGTATTTATGTGCATTAATATTCTGTCTCTGGGTTACACAGCGAGTGGATGCACTATGCAGATGAAATCACCCACAGGGATTTCAGTGGGGTTCTGCAGACTCTTATTTAGAGTCTTTTCATCAACTTGCACCTCTAATGACATATTTGTAAAATGTTTGCGGCTTTTTTTCGATTCCACAGGGTGTTCCTCTGCTTTAGTGTTACAGAAATGAGGCACGTGGTTAAGGCACTGTTTTATTGCAAGCAAGTCCTTGCACCAATTACCTCATTTTTTTAAAAATTTGCACTGGATGAACATATCATAAATCATAGGTGAAGCAACAAGCTACCTTGTTCTGCAACCCCTCAAGCAGCTGCTTTCGAAAAGCTGACGTTTAGTGCAGTGATTAAATAGGAAATCCCTAAATGTGAAGTTAAGCATCAGAGCAAGTAACTGCTTCCAAACTTGTTTTTATATACTGTGCATGCAGCATTCCTCTTCCCACCTTTCCCCCGTAATTTTTCTCCTCTTTTCCTTTGCCTGTAAAAATGCAAACCCTTCAGGGCTGGGGCCTCTGTTTCCCCATCAGTCTGTGAAGAGCTTTGGGGTTCTCCCAGAAGCAGAACATGAGCAGTGATGACGGTGGCTGTGCTTTGGGAGCTTTGCTGTGCAAAGCCAAGGAGAGAGGCAGAAAGCAGTTCTGGCAGCCTCTGCCAGAGGGCAGGGTGATGGAGGGACAGACAGTGCTGGCCACCAAAGTGTCTCCAAAGACTGCTACTTGCAGCTTTCTGTAATGGCAGGGGAGCATTTAGCTCAGCTTGGCTCAAAACAGAAGAAAGCCTGGATAGGACAATAGAGGTTAATGTGGAAAGCGCTGTTAAATGCCCGCCTGAGCAGCCAGCCTCTTTGCTAAAATAGAAAACAAAAGTTATTTCATTAAGGGCTCTGAACACAAAGTACTCAGTGAAAGTTTAAATGCCAGGTGGTGTATTAGGTAAATAAAGGCGTCCCGCTGTAGGCATTGTTCCTCCCTGCAGCCGGCTGTAACCAGCAGCGGTACCAGGGCCATGTGAATCCCGGCCATGTGATGGGGGGCTGTGCCCGGCCGAGGCGCTGGGGAGGCAGCGGGGACTTTCCTTTTCCCAGCACATCGATAAGGACCAACTGCGGCACCTGGCTCGTTCGCCCGGGTTCGCTTTCGCTCATTACTCGTCTGGTTTGGGTCAGAAACGCGAGATTTGCACAGATGTCATGTGTGTCTCTGCAGCGCGGTTTGAATGAAGAGGAGTGACTGATTTTCATTTTAGTGACTTTTTAGATGAGTATCGCAGCGCTGCACAGTCAGCTTTTGTTCTAGCCCAGCGGTCGTCCCCTGGCAGTGGCTGCGGGATGTCACATGCCACTGCCGGCAGTGCCG
The DNA here is from genome assembly GCA_013399915.1 of Illadopsis cleaveri. Classification (NCBI taxonomy): domain Eukaryota; kingdom Metazoa; phylum Chordata; class Aves; order Passeriformes; family Timaliidae; genus Illadopsis; species Illadopsis cleaveri. Next base: position 525,032 of record VXBB01021475.1, read on the forward strand.
GGGCTGTGCAGCAGGAGCCCTTCGGGAGCTGGCCCTCCCCAGCTCCTCCTGCTCTGCTGTGGGTGGCAGGAGAGGGGACGTGCCTGGCTATCGCTGTCCGGATCACTGCCACCCCGAGTCCGGTCCGGCCGGGCGAGCGGGGTAGAAACAGAGGGGCGGGAACGGTGGAGGTGCCCGAGAAATAAAGAACTTTAATAATGAAAATAACAAACTGTGGAAACTGTACGATCGGAGGGGCAATATCCAAAGACCAAGGGGTGTGGCAAACTAAACAATATATAGGGGTATCTGAGGGCAAGGGTCCTATCCTTTGGATTGAATATATTGGATATATCCCTTGGTCTCACATGTAAGGAACATGACCTTATATGTGACAGCTCTGGAACTAACTGAGAACTAGAACCAGAAACATGGCCTATTATGGAATGATTCTATTAGCAGACTAACATTTATCTTTTCAGTATCTCACCTCCCATGGTCTCAGGTTGAAGTCTTCTGCATAAGCTACCTGAGCTAAGCCACTGTTCATCCCAGTCATTGTGTGCCACACCTGGCAAAAGTGAAAAGCTGATACCTCCAAACTTCTTGACCCCCTGCTCTGTGGGTGATGGATCCACAGGAGGGTGAAGCATTCTTTACTCATGCATGTATTTCTCCTAGAGACTCGTGCCCAAACCTCTTTCTCCTGTTTCTCCTGGTACTACAGGATGTTCCCCCATCAGGCTGTCACCTGCTGATGATCTCTGTTAATACTTTTCTCCTCCCACTGGCACTTGTGCTGGCAAGGTACACGTTGTCTGTGCTTCTGACTCTGAGTCTTGGCCGCAGCCATCTGGTGTCTGGCGAAGTCTTGGTGCTGAGTCTCTCAGTATAATTACCATGCCGAGTTAATTATTCGTGCCAGCCCAGGCACTTATTCAGTGACTACCTCAACCATTACCAGGACCTCTTCATTCATCACCTGTCAGGCTGTCCAACAGCAATGGAATGTGCATTTGGCCGTCTCAGAAAAAAGCCATTCTTTGCCATCAAGAGTGTGAGTGATTCCCCTTTCTTTGCTCTGAATTATTTGGCCGCGGTCTTTTCTCCAGTATTTGCAAGACAAAGGAGAAGCATTGGCAGAAAATTAGTAGTTAGAAGCCAGGCTGGAACCTTGCTGCCAGTGAGAACTAGAAAAAGCCCATTGGGAGGGATACTCTCCACCACCACTTCTGATCTTGGATCTCATGTGTTTATTGTTTTATGAGCTGACATAATGTGTCAAGCCTCTCCAGATTTGACAAGTCCATTTAACAAATGTAAGATAACCAGTGTGTGGTTCTGGGCAGGTGGAAGACCCTCTGTCTAATCATCATTTCAGGACAGATCTTCAGTAAACCCCTTTAAAGATACAGCGTCATCTTTCTTAAAGGATACAGCCAAGGGTTTCTCCTGATCAGCTTTTCCTCAAAAAAAGGTCTTGAGATCTTCAGAAAGAAGAATAATTCCCAAAACTTTGCTAATTCAACTCCTCAGCTCCTGATTTTCATGAGGAAAAGGTGTTACATTGCAGATTCCACATATACAAGTGTGGTTTTGGCACATAAATAGACCACAAGTGGAGTAGAACAGGCTGAATTCTGGATACCAGTGGGGCTTTGTCTTTGGTTTTACAAAGTCAAATAGCATCTGAAGCAAAATCTGGAGCTTTCAGGTATTTCTATGGGTGAGGCCACTTAAGAAGTGGTTTCCTTTACTATGTTCAAACTACTATAAATAAATAAGATTTTTTTAGATTTTTTTTTGTTTGCAAAAATATACATTCTCCTGTGAAATTTTCAGACAGCATATGATATTTTAATTACTTCAGAGGTGTATTTTTCTCTTCCTCTGATTCATGAAAGCATCAGAAATGTGTTTTTGGAAACAAGTAAGCTTCCCATGGAGTGGTGTACCCTCTACATGGAAAGTCACAGATCTGTTTCAGTAAGATTGAAACAAATGCATTTGCTAATGCAGCTGGGATAGATGCTGCTCAGCTGAAACCAGGGAGCTTGGAAGGGCTGGAAGGCCTGGCCATTATATGGGTGATGCAGTGTCAATCACAGACAAAAGCTGTAGGGTTCAAGGATAGGAGCTGTAATTCTTATATGGTGGGAGGCACCTGAACTGGTGTGCCAGTGACAGTATTAGATAAAACAGGAAATTTCCTGGGCAGTATCCATGGTATTTTTTGGTACAAGACCTCTTCAAATTTACTCTTCAGACTTAATTTATTATTTTTTAAACTACTGAATATTTTACAACATTTAGTGCCAATGTCACCAGTACTGTTTGGATGGAAACAGGCAGTAGCCATCTACCTGCTGATGGGTTCAGAGCTTTACTGCCATTAAATGGCATTAAACCTCATTTCACATAATTTGCATTGATTTGCTTATGTGTCAGAATTAACATAGTATTGTGTCTGAAGAGTGAATCAGCTTAATGAACCAGCAGCTCAACTCAGATTCATTTGTGCTGCAGGGTACTTAAAATTCAGCAGCCACAGCCTGCAGCCTTCTCTGTTTCACTGCCAGCTGAGAATGTAAATGAAAGGACAGTGTTGTCCTGGGAAAGAGTCAAGACAAAAAGTGTCACATGGAGACACTGCAAATGGAAATTCCTTTTGGGTTTTGTTTTGGTTTTTGTTGGGTTTTTGTTTGGTTTGGTTTTTTTGGGTTTTTTTCTGAGAAGTTTCACTCTAAATGGTAGATGAATATGTCCCTATATATAAACGCAGAAAACTGTTTTAGCCACAGCTTTATGTATTAGCAATGTTATTATTTGCTTGATCAGGTAAAGGATGAGAGAATACTGAAGTGTGATTTGTAGGGAAAGTGCAAAGAGTGGTTTAATTTTCATGGCCAGTAACTCTCTCTAGTTTCAGCAACTTAAGCACACAAATGTAAAAGTTTGAGGGCAAGCTGCTGGCTCCATCCTTAGGGCCCTCAAACCTTTATGACTCTATTACTGTCCTCCTGAAGCCAAACCTCTGTTTAGGAATGTTAGTACATCCCTCAAATCCCTTCCAGCATCCTGTAGGGGCAGGTGGCTGCAAGCGTTCATGAGGGCAGCAGTTGTTTTTCTTTCTGGAAAAGGGTTGATGAAAAGGGAGGCTTAGGCAGGAATCACTGGGCTCTGAGCATCCTTCCTCCCAGAAACCACCAGATGCATCCTGCCAGGTCAGGCATGAAATGTAGGTGACAGAACTCATTGTGGGTGTCACCCTGGGAATGTAGGAAATGTAGGAGGGCATCCACCCTTCTTCCCTTGGGAATACACGGATGACAACGCAGCACTTCATCCTTTCCTGTTATGTCTCAGTTAAAGACTGGTCTGGATCAGAATGCCCCAGTAAAACTTAATGCTGTGCAAAATAAGGGCTTTATTTAGGAGAAAATGTTATAAATACGCAGAGGAAAAAGTGAAGGGAGCAACATTGGTTTTGTATGTCTGTGCCCAGCTTGGTACCAGCTGGTGCTGGGTGTGGCTTGAGCCAAAGGTGTGGGCACTGCCATTCCAGCAGTGCTTCCTTGGGGCTTTTGCATCCAGCCCATGATGTGTGGCTCGATCCCAGCTGAAATTGCTCAAACAGGGGCACAGAACTGAGTGCTGGGCCATCCCTGTGTGCTGTCCTTGTCACAGGGGAAAGACAGCTGGAGACAGCCACATTCTGCTCAAAGTCTAGTGCTGTTTAGTCCTGTTGGGATCTCACATACACATTCCATGTAAAGTTGTAATATGAAAGTTGTTTTGAACTACATATTCATGTGAATCTCATGAATATTCTTATTCATATGCATAATCAGTTATGCAAATGTTAGTACTTATGATTCATCAATTTGGAGATCACAAAATTATCCTCTTTATTTGCTCTTGTTTTGTCCCAAGAAAGGTAATGTGAGAATGAATCAGAACAAAGCAAAACTCTCAGATTTTTTCAGAACTGGATAGGGTTAATCAATGGGAAATATAGAATCATCAGATATTTTGGGATGGAAGAGGCCTTACAGATAATCCAGTTCCAACTCCAAAGGACAAACCTTTTTGTTAGCCAAAGACACAGCAACCGATTTGCTAGACCTTTTTCTCTCTTCTTATTTTTTTCCTACGATTCTTTTGTGCTATACAAAAAGGGACAGCTATTTAGTTCCATAACATGAAAACACCACATTTTGTTCTTATTGTTACCAGAACTAGTAGGGCTTCTAGCCAGTGTCAAATTTTGTTTCTTTCTCCAAATCCTACATACATACTGAATTGTTTCAGCTTCATTATAGAAGAATCCTGAGTTGTTGTCTGGTTTTCCCTGCTTAATTGTTTTAAGTACATTCTCCCAAATAAACTGGTTTTAGCTATAAGATAGAGTTGTATCTTGACTCTTCACTGGATTCCTTCTGCTGTAGTAGAGCAGGGCACCTACTGCATGTACAGATAGCAATACACCAGTGCTGCTGTTTAGTTGTCAGTCCAATAGGACTAAAGTTAATACAAAGTCCTGTTACTCCTGAACTGATTTTGCTCTAGAGATATATTATAGATTTTCCTTCTTTGATGTGGAAGGCTTTTATAAAAAGCTTCATAGGGTTTAGAATGTTAGGCTGTATCACAGCAGCCAAAAGTATTTTGTGGTAATATTTGTAAAAAATTTAGCATTTCCTATGTGATTATGACTTCAATCTCAGTATTGTACAAATGTAAATAACATAGATGGCACAAGAATGCTATAAGGTAGGCTTCTAAAAGATTGAAAAGCTTAATTACATTAATTTTATCAAGTACCCTGCAAAATAATTATATTTTCCCCCTCCAACTCTGCAGAAACTGAGTCACTGACAAATTGAATCTCAGATATATTAGGTTGTGCCTCACAGTGAGTACTTGATGTTTGAAGTGCCTGGTTGAACAAACAGTTCTAGGGCTCAGTGTGCTGGAGTCACAGATGCTCTTCATCCATAAAAACTCATGCCAGATATCCAAGGCTGGCATCCAAAAGGAGATTCACCACCATGAGTAAGATGGAAACCATGCTGTCTGTCCTGCCCGGGCTGTTACATGTCTGTGATGAGGTGACAGTAGTTTTCACAGGATGTAAGAGATGTTCCTTCTGTGGTCCCCTTTGATGCACATGTCCCTGTGTCCTACAGATGCCCTCTGCACTTGGCAGGCCAGCCCTGCTCGGCTGCTGAGTGTGTGGTTTCTGTATGTCTGGTAAAAGCTCTTCTGGCAGAGCCTCTCGGCACTGGAAATGGTTCTTGTGGACTTGCTGGATACATTAGAACACCATGAACATATCCCAGCAGCAAGACTTAAAGATCTAATGGTGTTTTTCTCCCTTTTAGTGGCTGTCCATTTGCATCGATTACAGCTATCTCAACCACCAATCTGAGCACTCAGGGAACATTTGTTCCATTAGAACAGAGGAGCATCTTCCCCATAACTGCTTATTTTAATTTGTCTGTAAGCAAAAACTGACCAGGCAAGTTAGGTGTCCTTTCAGTCCTTAAGGAAGTGGAACACACTCTCCAGCCCCTCTGAAATGAGCAGGGGTTGAGGACATTCAAAATGCCAGGGTGGTTACTCTTGTCTCACTCCTTGGCATGTCACATCAGCCAGCATCTGTACCTGCCTCCAACCCCAGTCTCCTCTGGTCCTGTGGGATTGCTGCTTTACTGGCAGTGCTGCAGGGCTGTCTTAAAATCAAACTAAATGGAAGTCCAGATGCAAGTTTGGAAAAGGACCAAAGATAGGGACTGAGTAGGGGGTCTTTTTTGAGTCCAGCAAAGCTAAAATTTATCAGTGAGAATTAAGATTTTCTTTGAAAGAAATAAATACTGTACTCTGTACCACTAAACCCACTATTAATAAAACATATAAGAGCCTAGTTATTTTGCAGGTTTCATGTTGAGTGACTCTATTATTATAGAGTTAAGTCTCTTATTATGTAAATGGCATCAAGAAAGGTTGTTTTCAAAGAAGAATAATAGTTAAAGAACAGTTACCCATATTACATGATAATTCCTTTAAACACAGAATATGCTAACTCTTCCCTAGATACGTCAGGAGTAATAGTTTCTTCAAGTAATAGATCCCTCCCTGAGTTGTTGGATGTCCAGTGTTCCAAGTCTAGGAACTTGGGAAAAAACCTCTGGTGCAATAATCTCTGGTGGAGCCCTGAAAGCTCACACCAAGGAGCCAGATTTACCATGAAAATGCAACATCATGTCCTCAAACATTCCTTTGAGTGGCCTGGGATTTTATTCTCATTAATCTGCTCTCTTCTGATGGGTTTGAGTCCCCTTTGGACTAACTGATCATCTACACAAATCTATGGAAGCACAAGAAATGAGCCAAGTTCAGAGGTCTTACAGCCCACTTGAAAATACATATCCCAGTTCAGCCTCATGGTTTTTATGCATCTAAGTCTGTCCTGATTTATGCTGGCACCAGGGAATCATCCTTGGTTTGCTGATGTACATGTAACCAGAAACACAGATGTTGGAACCTGAATTTTCTGACTGGTGGTGGATGTCTGCAGGTTCTCAAATGGGTAATAAACACAGTTTAAATCTGTTCACAATTCAGAGCTGCTCTAAGAATGTAACCAAAAATACAGCTGGGGTACATACACGTGTCAAATAAAAACAGGGTGCTCACAAGAGAAATTCTCTGCTGCTGACACTGATTTTTGGCAAAAGATAAGATCAATCTTTCTCCTCAAAGGCAGCTGAAAACAATTTTAGTTTGTACAAAGGCTGTACAGGAGCTTTACAGAAAGCAAACTGAGGCTCAGGAGAAATACGCCCTATTCCTTTTTGTCTCTCCTCCTCATTGTATCTTAACTGCTGGCTGAAATACTATTAAAATAAAGAAAAATAAGAAAAAGCAACCATTAAAGGTTTTGAGCCATGTGCCATGAGATAAAGGTAATCCTGAGACTCACAGGAGTATTAAAATGACAACAGTAAAGTAATACTGAGTGTCATTCTAGAAATAAGCAATCAGACAGGAGGTTAATACAACACAAACCTCCAGCACTCCCATCCTGCCACTGTGCCTCCCTGTAGTGGATCAGACAGTTCAACCAGCTTAAAAGAGTTTTAATGGCAAAGCACAGATTCCCTTTCACAAACAAGGAGGTGAGATCCCTGCTTTTAATTTGGGGAAATGTGATGAAAAAGTACAGGATTTCTGTAAAGCTGAGATCTCCGTCTGCTTTTAACTTGAACTGATCTTTGACCATTATTGTTGTTCACAGCCTCTAGCCTCTCCTCTTCTCCATCTACCCCAACACAAGTGACCAAGCAGCCCACATTTCCTCTTGAATCCTATAAGCATGAGCCTGAGAGACTGGAAACACGGATTCAGTGTTCCTCGCCTCCGGACACAGGGCAGAGATTTTCTCTGCCTCCATCTCAAAGTGCAGCCAAGCCTCCCATCATGACACCAGCTCCCTGTGCTACCTCAAAACCAGTAAGTAAAGCTTGTGTCCAGTTTTTCACTGGGAAATCTGCAGGGTTGTGTGTGTGGACTGTGTCTTGTGTTACAGCTGATGGGCTGCAGTGTGTGTGTCCATGCTGTGGGGCAGAAAAAGAACAAGGCCTTTTACTTCAGTTTACTTCAGAGTTTGGCTGAGAGAGAATCCAAAGGTGGTGGCTCCCTTCTGATTTACCCAGGTAGTAACTAATCTTTGCACTACTTTGAAAGTGAGTTTTGCAATGGCTTCAGATCCCAGGATACACTGCAGAGATGCCACCTCAGAGATGGATAAAATTTTATTTAGGATTGTCTTTTATCTCCCTTAAGAAGAGCTGATGAGAGAGTTAGCAGCCAAAGAGAGCATATTAAAAAGAAATTCACAATCTGAGCTGTAGGGATTCTGAGTTCCTGCTGCCTCTGGAGTCTGAGATGACTGGGCCAGCTGGTGACTAATAGCATAAGTTGCTTTCACACCTCCTGCCCCAGCTCAGAGAGTAGAAAAGGAAGGGCAGCACTATTAAGGCATTTATCTACCCTTCCACATAGCAAAGGTGTCTTCATAAGAGTGGTTTCTTCTAGTTCCTGGTAACGCATGAACTCAGCAGTTCCTGGGAACACCTGGATTCCAGCCTCTGATGTTCCCTAGTACTGCACAGTTCTGCACCTCCTCCCCTCTCCCTTGGCCAGCCTGAGCCTCAGAGGCATCACCCTCCATTTCTTTCTCCTCTGCCTTTTTGCCCCCTTTTCCTTTTGTGTTATTTCCTTCACATTACCTGTATCTTTCCATTCCTCTGACTCATGGAGCCAGCAGACCGTGATCTGTCACCAGAGTAAACTACCCTGCATCTGCCTGGCCCAGCTTTTCTTCCTTTTTTTCCCCTTCAAAGTATAAAATCTTCAACCTTTTTTTGTATCTAGATATCTAGAACTGCAAAGGGCATACAGGTTCATGAGGTCAGTTGCTCTGTTGAACAGCTACGAGTTCTGTTTCATTCCAGTTGTCAGTAATTTATTTAAAAGCAGGAAGTTTCCTCCCACTCGCCCATGGGAAAGCTGTTCCAGGATCTGAACACAGTAACACAGCAATCCCAAAGCCTTTTTGCTTTTGTGTGAGGTACCTCCAGTAGCAGAGGCTGTTGTGATGCTGAAAGCATTTGGGTCCTGGATCAGAGTTCATTTGCTACTTTCAAGTCGTTCACACACGTCCCATAAAACACCTGCCCTATTTTGCCCTATTTACCCTTCTATAAAGGTTTGGAAGTCTCTGATTTTCAACGTAATTTTTTCATGGACAGGTTATAACTCTTTGCTCTTATAATTAATGGCAGTTTTCATTCACTGTTTGCTACATCCTGTTGTACCAGTAGCCAAACTTAGTTTTTTTAGATCAAGCAAGCCAAACTCTCCCTACAAATTACAGACTTTCTGTTCTTCTGCTATGCAAAAGTAAATTATTAAAGTATTAAATAAAATAAATTCTACATTTATAGTTAGGGAACTCCAGCAGTAACTTTTCTGCAGCCAGCTCACTGCCTTTCCATGTCAGTATATTCTTGGGATACAGAAATTATTAAACCCCAAGGTTTGTAGGGTACAAAAATATTTTGGGTAGGTTTTAGTCAATCAGTCATATTATTTGCATATGAATGTGTTCATCTGTGTTATGCAGCTACAGAAGAGTCTTTTGTACCTGTTAGAATAGAAGTGAAGAAACAGCATAATCTTAGCACATTCCACTGACTGAAAGACTGAAAAGTTTGTTTTGTTTTTGATTATTTGCTGATTCAGACAACATGAAGTTGAGTAGAAGATGCCAGAATAAAGAAACAGAATTCTCAGCAGGTTTTTATGAACAGTTGTGGTTGTATATATGTACAAGAGAGAGTCTGAGGAGTAACTCAGAATGCTGGACTCAATTCTCTCATGTTCAGAAGATACAGAAATACATGAGATGTGTAGCACCTGATTGACTGGTACCCTCTGTGCACATTTATATCTGAGAGCAGTGCAGGGCTGCCAGTAAATCATTAGGGATTTGGTTTACTTGGCAGTAAATGTCAGCAGCCACAGATCAGTGAGGAACAAAGCTCTGGATGCTTAATTTTCAACAGAGACTAGAGAAAGAGATTAGATTTGCCATTCTCTTCTAGAAGGAGAAGCTGTTAGAGGGAAAGGCTGAATTCCTGCTGAAGGATATGAATCTGAAGCTGATGAGTGTTCTTTCAGCACTGTCGTGTATTTTGATCCCTGCAAATTATTGACCCAACATTCCTTTGCACATAACAGCAGTAGAAAAACATTCTTGACTTGAGTACTGTATTTCAAACATTGCATTTATTCTGAGATGTGTGTTAATAAATACATCATTTCACAATCATGTGCCATAAGCAGATCTGTAAGAGGCAAACTCAATTTCTTCTTTACATACATCACTGTTTGCTGGCAGAACAATTTCAGTTATTTTAAAAACACACTGTGAATTTTATGGTAAATGGTTTCATAGTGGCCATGCTGTTAGGTGATCAGATCAATGATATGGAAGCTTCTATGTTGACATCTGAAATGAGAAGTTGACTCTTATCTACAGGGCTCTGTCAACTTAAATCTCATTTACTTATTACATTGCTTAACTGGTAATGATAATGTGTGAGACCCCAGAACTATTATAAATTATTCATGATTGCTAAATATATTGCAGTAGGAAAGAGGAACCCTTAGACCCAGACCTGGAAATATTATTTTAAAAAACAAAAAAAACAAAGCAAACCAAAAGAACAGATAATGATAGGAAAATACATAGTATCAGGACTTGGAATTAATTTTAACCCATTTTTATAATTAATGGCATTTGAAGCTAGTTCTGAAATTGTTTTTTACCTGTCTGACAGTCAGCTGCAGAATGATTAAATCTGTTCAGTAAGAGAGAAGACATGGAGGGAGGAATAAAAATACTTATGTCCCAGCAGATGTAACCAAAACCTTTCATGTCGTAGTAGCACTTCCAACAGTGGGGATTTTCATGTGATTTTTAAGCCTTCAATTCTGGGGAGTGGAATAAATAGTGGGAGACAGTTCTTGAGAGAGGGAGATCCTCCCTAAGCAAGTATCAACACAGTGCACAAAGCTAAGCAATTAACCTCATGCTAAATGGGTGTCTGTGGTAATCACCAAGGTCTGGATTTATCCCGCCTAACTTTAGAAACCTTTCTGAGCTGCTTAAGCTGGGAGTACAGTAGCTGTAGTTGTCTCTGCATCCCCCAGAGAGGCATTTACAGGGGATGAATCAGATCCCCAGGGGGCTGAGGAGCCTCTGGGGCTGGCTGTGAAGGAAGGGATTGACTCCAGGTGCTGCATTTCTGATCCAGGCACTCCTCAGATGCCCAAAGCTGCAAGTGCTGGGGCTGTCACACACCACTGCAGCAGCTCTGCCAGGCTCTCCCCTCCGTGTGTAAGTGTTCCTAGTGGCTGAGTTAGAAGGTTACAATAAGAAATTCAGCTGATAAGAGATCAAAGCTGTGCCTAAAGATCACTGTGTGCTGCATTAAACGGCAAAGGAGCAATTTGATTTCTCACAATGCAGTTCACGACTCTGTACTTTGGCCTTGTGTTGTTTGGATGGTGTAACCTTCAGGCAGTAAGTGGTAAATGATAACTCTTCTCTAGTGTGACATTACGAACCATGAAAGGAATGCAGAGAGGTTGCAAATTCAGTAACGAACCTGTTTGCCCTGTTTCTGCCTTGTCTGGATTTTGAAGTGGAATGTGGCACGTTGGGCATTATGTGGTTGTATCCTTTTCTTTCATCCTTTCTTTTTCCCCTGATGCATAAGACACTGTGAAAATAGCACTACTCCCTGCAAACACAAGCATTGCTGTGGTACCTCATCTCCTGGATTCCCCTTTACCCAGCATGAGAGGAGCCCAGGCCAGAAGGTGGAGAGTTGCAACTCAAAGGAGAGTTGCAACTGGAGAGTTGCCTTTGAGGTCACTTTTGGTGGAAAACAAGGCTGGGGCTTCCTCTGCTCACAAGAAGTGACAAAGGCAGAACATGCCTACAAACGGTCCTTTCCATATTATTGTGTAGTGAGCCGCTGTCCTCCAAATAACTTCCAAGCCAAGTAATTTCCCAGAACGTTCTTAACAAGGGGAAAAGTCAGCCAGAAGGTAGTCAGAGACTTGCTCTTAGTTTGTGTGAGTGAGTCCTGCTAAAGCTGCAGACAGAGCACAGAGAAGGGAGTCTGGTCTGTGTTCATTGTACACAGTCCTTGCTGCTCCAGCATAGGGGAGAGGAGAGATGTAATGTACAGCTGGGACTCTCCTCCAGTGCTGGATAAAAGGGAGAAACCAGATTGTTCCTGCAGCTACTCGCTTGTTAAACAGTAGCGCTTCCCCGCAAAGCTATTCATGCTGTTCCTTAGCCAAAATGTAGTAAACTCCCAAACAGGGCTGTTAACTTGTTCAGCGTGAAAGAGAGGCTGTTACATCACACCCTGTGCTGGCAAGCAGCCTGGGAACCAGGATGTGTGCAGCAGGTCCTTTGGTTTGGCTCTCTCCAAACAGCCATACCAGCTATCACAGCTCCATAATCTGCTGGGTGAGTAGAGATTGAAATCTGATGAAGAGAACAGAAAAGTGTTCTTTGATTCTGAGGCAGTCTTAAAAAAAAAAAAAAAAAAAAAAAAAAAAAAAAAAAAAAAAAAAAAAAAAAAAAAAAAAAAAAANGTATTTGTGTGGTTTAAGGCAGTGTATGAGAGTGCCAAGACATTACTGTGATTCAGCTGTGATTCACACCACAGTAAACTGATCGCCAAAATTAGAGCCCCAAAGGCTGTCATTTACCAGTGACAAAGCTCTGGCAGTGCTGGTGTGTCCAGGCTCCTTTTAAATGCCTTATTAGCAGCACTCCTGAGAGGCAATTGTGTTCCCTAAGAGAACCCATGGGCTGTAACAAGCTATCCTTGTTCAATCCGTTTTCCCTATTGGAGCTGTTGCTATCCATGTGAAAATGTGTTTAAATTTAAAATATTTCTCCAATAGTGGGCACATAACTAATTAGTTGCAAACCTAGTAAAGGAGTCACTCTGTGATGAACCCCACAATAATTATGAAAATACTGCTGGGAAAATGTCTGGAGCCCACTTGATTTGATTTCAATCTCCTTTGACAGAGCATGATGGTGGCTCCACTGAATCAAATATAAGTTCATAGGAGAATTATTTAATATGGTTGGAAAGTCCATAGTGAGATTTAGTGGGACGTAAAAAATAAATGAACATGAACTTTACAAAAATAGAAAGCTTCAGCTATATCATACTGTTAATTTATACAATACTGTTTAATTACAGTTCCCATTTTATTAATATTCTGTTTCCTCACTTCATTTTCTCCCTATTAGTCGTATCTTTTGTATCCTATTTGGTGTTTTTATCCCATTTTAGTATTTAAAATATGCAAAAAGCATCTTGCTATCCTTTTTATATTGATTAATTTGTTGGGGTTTTTTTTAAAGCTACTTACTTGTTTTAAAAGAAAAAAATGTTCACCCACAGCTTCCTGAAACACTGATGTCCTCATATATTTGTATTCTGGTTGCAGTGTCCAGATTCGTGCAATCAATCTTACAATGCAGAGAAATTTTATTGCATAAAGATGATTTTTTCTGCCCTAAGGAAATGTGTGTCTGTGTCAACTTGTGGCTTTTTCTGCAGCTACAGAAATAATTTAATCAACTATCTATGGGTTCACTCAGTGGAGAATTTATTTTAATGACATGAAGTCCTATGATTCGTGCTTCTCCTAGTCCTAGATCAAAAGGAGGAAGGCGAGGTGGAAAGGATGAATAGCCAGAATGCTGAGTCCAATCAATTCCCAGCTGCTTTGCCAGCTCTCATAAGGCTATAAGTAGCTAAGGCAATTAAAACTAGAGCATCTCTGGGGCTTTTTTAAGATACTCATTGGTACCGAAATCATGACCCCAGCACCCTGAAGACAGAGTTAGTAGCTTAAACCTAAATTACTTTTATCACCCTAAATCCTGCACTATGCATGGTATAAAAAGGCTAAACCTAAGGATCTGGCCTCGTGTGTTTATATAAATAGATATCTTTTGGTTAAGTACCATGATGTAAGAGGGTGCTGGAGGGACAGCCTCATTTTACCCATTGAACTGATTTCTCATGGCATGGTTTATTTGGAATTTTAGACTTGTTAATTTAATAAGCATCCTGTTATTCTGCTTAGAAGATCAGAACTTCTGGTAGGAGTAACCTCCATCAGTGATTAGAAGCCAGATGCCTACTCTGTGATTTAATATAAAGCTGCAGTTTCATGCAGGGTGACTGACAGTTCCTCACCAGCTGTATCTGGACAGTTTTGGAACACTAAAATTATTCACCATCAGGGCTGTTTATTCACAAAGCAGTAGGGATTATAGAGCAAAGTTTTCCCATGAGAATGGAGGAGAAATAAACAGCTTTGAACCTGTTTGGTTGCACCTTTCCTGCTTCTGGACTGGACTAGAGGGAAAGTGACCTAAGAATAAGGAAAAAAAATGCTTATGGAAAGGAACTCTTAGAATTCCTACCCATCTTCATCTCTCTTAACCTGGTTTTGTCTATATTTTATTTTTAGATACACTGTCTTTAATGGCCAACAGCTTTAAAGAATGTAAAAGACTGGTTGATACCAGGAGGAAATTTTCTGCATAAAGCAGTCATATTCCTTTGTCACTTCCTCACAACATTTCCCAGTCCCTTTCTCTGACTGGATGAAATAAACTGGTGAAATTAGAAGAAATAAAGGGGACATACCAAAAAGGGCTTACTCCTGTTTGGCTTCTTTCTCCCAGCTTTCACATTTTATAGCGTCCCTACCTGGTTGTGCAAGAGGAGAGCAATACAGCTCTTTAAAAATGCAGCTGGTTGTTGTGGGTTGCTTTTTTTTTTTTT
>VXBB01021475.1:539531-552554 GCA_013399915.1 Illadopsis cleaveri
ATTACAATCAAGCAAGTTTGGCCATTTGAAAGTCAGCTGCATGGGCTGCTGAGTCAGAGGAGGACTAGATACCATCTTGGCAGCAGCCTGGAAAAATGTTTCCATTGTGCTGGTGCAATGAATGCAAAATATTTATTCTTTGAGCTTGTTCACAACAGCAGCTCAGTTCTCAGCTGGAACTGAGGGTGGGGCCATGTGGAAGACATTTATAGGAAGACAATAATGATTTGTACAGGGCCCAAGGTGTGCATAATCTTATTTTATGATTAACAAAGGACAAGGCTCCAACTATATGGGAGTCATAAACTGAGGTGTAAACCAATGAAGTAATCAACAGAGAATAAAAGAGAAGAAGTAATGGAGGCAGGTTAGCAAAAGAAAGGGAGGGAGCAGAATTCAGGAGGGGAGGAATTACTTTAGTCTTTTTGCATATTTAGGGTTGCAGTAAAGTGCCAGTGCTCAGGTTAATACCTTGGACTTTTGAAATTTTGATCTATCATACTTCTTCACTTACAAGTGCACAAGTCCTGGCATCTGTGCTATATAGAGAATCTTCTTCCTTGTACCTCTGAACAGAAAGTTAGTAATTGCTATTTTGTGGTATATGAGCACATACGATTCAAGCAGAAAAATAAACATGCTTTTTGCCCTGGGAACCTTATTGTCCAACAGCCTGAGCTAGCAAAACAGGTCAGGCAAATTCTAAAACCGTAAGGAAGCATTGTCTTAAGCAGGGCTGTTCCTAAACACTACTTCCAGTGCATGCTTGCAAAAGAGATTCTAAGTGNAGAGGAGAGGAGTGGAGTGGAGAGGAGAGGAGAGGCTTTTGGTGACTATGGAAAACTGCAAGATTGCTATCTGCCTGCTGTTGTGTGTCTGGCATTTCTGTGGGTGTCAGGATTGTATTTACTTGGAAACACTCATGGTGTGTCCTACCTCAGGATCGAGCACATTGTGTAAATGGGAACAGCTACTGATGGAGATTTGGTTTATGAGAGAAGATACCTGACCCCTTTGCCACCCCTTTCCCTTGAGCCTGCCAGAAACAACTGCACAAAATAAATCCCAAGAGACATCCTGCACACAGGAACAGGACACTGCCAAAGCTGATCTCTCAGGAAGCACTGTGAGGAATACAGAATCACAGAATCATTCAGGCTGGGAAAGACCTCTAAGATCATTGAGTCCAACCTTTCACTGATCACTGAGTGCCACATCCAGTCATTTCTTGAATACCTCCAGGGATGGTGACTCTGCCACCTCCTTGGGCCTCCACTCCAGTGTTTACCAACCCTTACCATGGAGAAATTCCTCCTGATGTCTAAACTGAACCTCCCTTCATGCACCTTGAGGCTTTGGCTTCTTTTCCTGTCACTGTTGCCTGGGAGCAGAGCCTGACCCCCACCTGGCTGCACCCTCCTGTCNAAGTAATGGAGGCAGGTTAGCAAAAGAAAGGGAGGGAGCAGAATTCAGGAGGGGAGGAATTACTTTAGTCTTTTTGCATATTTAGGGTTGCAGTAAAGTGCCAGTGCTCAGGTTAATACCTTGGACTTTTGAAATTTTGATCTATCATACTTCTTCACTTACAAGTGCACAAGTCCTGGCATCTGTGCTATATAGAGAATCTTCTTCCTTGTACCTCTGAACAGAAAGTTAGTAATTGCTATTTTGTGGTATATGAGCACATACGATTCAAGCAGAAAAATAAACATGCTTTTTGCCCTGGGAACCTTATTGTCCAACAGCCTGAGCTAGCAAAACAGGTCAGGCAAATTCTAAAACCGTAAGGAAGCATTGTCTTAAGCAGGGCTGTTCCTAAACACTACTTCCAGTGCATGCTTGCAGAAGAGATTCTAAGTGTAGCCATAACAGGGTCAGCAATGACAGAAGGCACTGAGGAAAGGTAACCTGAAGGTTACAGCACTGGATTTGGTTGGGGTTGCTATGTATTTATGTTGCTGAATCTCAGGTGCTGTTTTGTTCTGGCTGATGTCAGTGTGGTGATGGCCTTGATCCAGGAAAACACTTAAATGTGTGGTTGGATTTAAGCACAGTGGTAGCTCTGTTGGAGTCAACACTACTGGAGCACTTAAAGCTGTGTTTCAAGTTACTTTGCTGGATCAGGGTCTTTGTTCAATTTTTATGGTCTATTAAAATATTTTAAAATGACAACAGCAAGTACTGAATATGAGAAAGGAAGCTGAAGGACAGGGGATGAAAAAAAGTTGAGGAAAATATTAAATGTTCAAAAAACTAAGTAGATGGAGAGGAGAGGAGAGGAGAGGAGAGGAGAGGANTCCAGGGATGGTGACTCTGCCACCTCCTTGGGCCTCCACTCCAGTGTTTACCAACCCTTACCATGGAGAAATTCCTCCTGATGTCTAAACTGAACCTCCCTTCATGCACCTTGAGGCTTTGGCTTCTTTTCCTGTCACTGTTGCCTGGGAGCAGAGCCTGACCCCCACCTGGCTGCACCCTCCTGTCAGGGAGCTGTAGAAAGTGAGAAGGTCTCCCCTGGAGCCTCCTTGTCTCCAGGCCAAACACCCCAGCTCCCACAGCTGCTGCTAACAGAACTCACTCTCTAGACCTTTCTCCAGCTCTGTTGCCTTTCTCTGGACATGCTCCAGCCCCTCAATGTCTTTCTTGTTGTGAGCTGAGAACTGGACACAGCGCTTGGGGTGTGACCTCACCTGTGCAGACTACAGAGGGACAATCATTTCCCTGGTACTGCTGGCCACACAATTCTTTATACAAAAGAGTTGCACAGAAAGTACACAACATTCTTTCCTGGAGTATGCCATGAGGGCATAGCTATTGTACAATATAAACTGGTCACTAAATAGTTTCTTCCATCATCAAAGATTTTATAGGTACAGAGGTTGCACTATGAAGATATGGATGGGTTCTTCAACCTTCTTTTTCTCATGCCCTTGGGGATTTGGCTGCTGCTATGTCAGGGAAAAGATCTTGGAATTCAATGGATGTTTCAGTTGCAGTCATTAAGGAAACCAAGATTTTGAAGAGGAGAAAAATAGTGCTAGTAGCTGATCAGAGAGACCTGGCTGCAATCACCTGCCCCATCAGAGATCACTTGTGCAGCCCTAGGTTACGTGGTTTCTCAGTGCCTCAGTTTCCCATTTATAAAAAAAATGGGGCTACACTGCTCTAAGTCAGAAATGTTATAGTGATAAATACATTAAAAAAATTCTACATAACTCAGATGTTTTTTGAACAGGAGCTGCAAGTGGCTTAAGATAAGCTAACCATAGATAGAATCTGTTGTGTTTAAAGTTTGTAGCAACAGGCTTTTATACTGCAGGCTGTAACTGTGGCCAGCAAGCCCTCATGTTTTCAGAGCACATCAACATTTACACAAAAGATCACTGTGAAGTTGGCTGCTCTTTTGAGCCCCAGGGAAGCATGTCAAGAAATAATTTCAACTCTTCCAGACATTTAGCTACAGACTCAATCTGCATCTAAGGTTATGTGCTGTGCTGTGAACCCAGCATTTGCCATATCCACAGTGAAAGCACCCACTGCCCATGAATGAACCTTTGTATCTGCATCTCTACCAGCTCTGCAGGAACATGAGTGTCATGGCTGGCTTGCTGGAGGTGTGTCCCTGGCCCTTAATGTGGAACTAATTTCAATTTTTTTCAATTCTACTTCCTGGAATACAGGGCAAATCCTTACCACTATTTGCATGTCCCTTTATGGTCTTGTTTGTAGTCATGAAACATTGGGATCATGTGCTTGATATGCTTCTTGCTCTTGTTTCAGTCCTCCCAGAGGGTGTGAAACCACAGAACCAGCACTGAGCACCATCTGGTTTCACTGATTCAGTTCCAGATCTGGTTCCAGTGTAGCTGGAATGAGGGAAGGATGTAGTTAAGAGGCTGTGAAAAGGGAAAGGATACATGGCAGAAGGAAGGTATCCATTGCGTGTTGCTGTCATTGCAGATTTCTTTTGTGCATAATAAAAAAAAGAAGCAGCACACAAAAACGAGGCCTGGAGTGATCAGCAGTAGATCTGCAATGAATTCAGGAAGAGGCTTAGGTTCCTCAAGCTATGTACATTCCATGCCATCTGAAAAACAGCTTTTAGTCAAAAATTAATTTACTTGGAGATTACAGGCCAACCGTAGTCTCTGTGTTGAAGGAAGTTTATTAATATATTGGTTTGTTTGTGTATAATAGCATCTACTGTGAGATAACAGGTCTCACAAGCCTTAGTGGGGCCCCTGATAGCACTCATGCCTTGAGGTTTGTCAGCTGTGGAGTGGGCTTGAAATCTAGTGCAAACACACAAGTCCCAAGTGCTACAAGTCCTTTTCAGTGCTCAAAGTCCTCCTAGAACTGCACTGAAAGAATACCTCATTATCTTTGCCTGGCTCTTTGAGAGAGCTTCCAAAACCTCCTTCTGGAGCCCTCCTGGGATCCTCAGTGTGATGAGCACTGCAGAAAGTGACCACCTGTAGCAGCTGCTCCTTTTCTGTTCAGCTGCAGTTTGCCTGCACCTTGTGGCACAGCAGCTTGTGCCACAGAGGGAGTTATTTGTTCAGTCCAGGTCTGTGCAAATTTTATGAAGTTTTATTGAGGTTGTGGGTGACTCAGCTCTGAGCTGAAGGTTGTCTGCATTTCTCAGAAAACCACCTTTGTCACTCTGCCCTACATCTGATGTCCAGGTTCAACAGATCTGATTTCAGCCTTTCAGAACTGCTGAGGGCCATGAAAATGACAGGCTGGGAGACATGGAGCTGCTCAGAATGGAGAGGAGAGAGCTTCAGGGAGACCTTTAGAGCACTTTCAAGTGCTTTAAGGGGCTACAACAAAGCTGGAGAGAGACTCTTCATAATGGCATGTAGTGATTGGACAGGGGGAAATGGCCATGAGCTGAAGGAGGGAAGTTTAGAATATATTTGAGGAATAAATTTTTATTGTAAGGATGGTAAGGCACTGGGCTTGAAGCTGTGGACTCCCCATGTCTGCAAGTGTTGAAGGCCAAGTTGGATGGGGCTCTGAGCCAACCTGGCCTAGTAGAAGTTATCCCTGACCAGGGCAGGGGGTTGGAACAAAATGATCTTTAAGGTCCCTTCTGACCCAAACCATTCAGTGATTCTAAAATCACATTTTGATGATAAACTACAATTAGGTTACTAGAATTTTGTGATGTTTACTCGAGCCTCAAGTGTAGTATCAACTAATTTCAGGCTTTTTTAGGGGGAATGTGTTTCATTTTAAATTTAAAAAATATCACTGAAAGCTGGTGTAATAAATGTTCACACAGTGAAGTCACTACTCATGACTGAGCACTGAAATATAACACTAAGATGAAGAAAGCAAAATGGTAGATAGTAAATGTGTTTATTTAAATCAGATTTGGCTCTGAGTATTTTTTTTTCATTCGTTATTCTCAGTGGCCTCAGTTCTGCAGATTACTCATCAGTACTCTGGCCTCAATCCAGCTAAAGTACTTAAGTAAGTGCATAACTTTAACTAACATGAATAATCCTGTATTCAATGCCAGCAAATGAAGACACACATCAATGTGGGCTCGCTTTCTTCTTTCCCATTCACTTTAAATTAGTGAATGCTTACCTGTGTTTTACCATTAGCAGTATCTTAATCTGTTCTGTTTGGGGTTTTTTAGATGTATATTTTTTCCAAGAAAATATCTACTATAGTCATGCTTAGTACCTGATTGCTGCATCTCTCTCCAGCAATAATTCCCCCTTGCTCTTAACTGAGCCCCTGAGTGTGATGAGAGGTTGGTCCTATTTCAAAGAACCTAAGGAGCACTCAAGCATATGTGTAAAAACAGCTGAAGTACATCTTTTTGATCATACACAATAACGAATATTTAAGACAAGAACACTTAAAATCTCTGGAAGAGATTAAAACTAAGTGGCATCCCTGTGTTTGCAGTCAGGTAGAACACTTGTAACACCTGTATTCATAACGAACAGGTTAGTTCCTCGCAAGTACTTGACTTCTTTGAAAGTTGTGTTCAAAAGGACAGAATTTAAATTGTTAGGTTGTTTGATTAATAACATGACAAACTGATAATTTTGATTTGGCCTCCACCTATACTCAACAGGAGTAATCTGAGGAAGGAATGTTGGCCACAAGGGCTTGTCTAGAGAATGCCTCTGATATTCCTGACTCTGAACTCCACCTTATCTGAGTAGCAGAGTGATACAGAATCAGACACAGCTACAGATTAGAGGTTATGTAAACAAATCCTGCCTCTTTTCTACTCTTGCCTTGATTTCTCTCTAGGAGTTTAGTTTGGGATCTGGTCTATTCCTTCATATTTTACTTTCTTTGAAGTTTATTTTTCAGAAGTGCTTAACGCTTCTCTCACTGGGATCATTTTTCTTTGACTTAAACTGAGGTGCTGGAGGATGCTGTGTGTAAAACAAGTTTTTTGTTTCTAGTGTTAGATCAAAGGAAGTTTTGTAAATGTATTTTGTTTCTCAATTAAGTCAGGAACAAAAGTCACTGGGATTAAACTTCATTTTCATACAGAAATATTTAAGAAGGGCTCCCCACTAAAAATGAGAAATCTCTCTGCACATTTGTTTCATGTATCTCCAGGGTAAGCAGATTCCAATACTCAGTACTGCAGTGAGGATTTAGTAGAAATGAAGAAATTAAGCAACTGCTTATCACTCATAAATAACTCTGTAAAGTAATTAATATCACAGCTGTTAAGTGGGAGGATACCTGTAGCAGGAGGCTGGTTACTAGTTATAAAATGTAAAAGCAATATACAGTTGTTCTGTATTACATGCCAAAAGACTCCTGCTTAGGACCACTGGTCGTGTCATATTCTGATGGTATTGGGATGAAGCAAAAAAAATCCTTTCAGGGTAGAGTTCTTATCCAGTGGCAAACTCTGTCTGAGCTGTTTTGAGATGAAATCATTAGTTTTTTCAGCCTCACTTTGCATACTAGAAATACATTTAGAATAGATACTTCATCACTTTCATACCTGCTGAGGGACAGCTGTGTCCCTAATTCATCAAGGGCCTCTCAGATTAGGGACAGAGGTCCCAGCTGAATCCAGTAAGGATCCAGTGGGGAACACTGTCAGTGCCAGGCTTGTTTATGGGGCTTGTTTACTCTGTTCTAAACAAATTGTAAAATCTGAGCTGCCACCACCTTCATTTACACATGCTACCCACTGGCGTGATTATAGCATTTGATATTTCAAAAGCCTTTTAAGACTACAGCAATTTTTACTGCATTCCTTCCGGATATGGGAAATAAAAACCCTAATCCAGTACTTTACATGAGGCATCCCCTTCCTTACTGTTTTGTTCGGTGCTTGGAGCAGAGTTTCCTTAGAATAAATGGTAGAAACTACAGTTCCTGCTCAGCTGCTCTGGTCACCCTGAGATTTTCGAGGTGAGGACTCTGTCAGACCAGAGCTGTGTCCTCAAACACTCGACAGAGTCAGGGGCTGCCACCCTGGCAGCCTTTGCACCACACAGGTGGCATTTGCAAATACAGAAGGGATCCAAGCTGGGATCCTGATCTCAGCCTCACTGATTCAAGTGTTCTCAGGTGTCATAAACCCACTGGTATCAGTTACCATTCTCTAGCAAAAAAACAAGTAGAAGTTTAATTTACATTTTAACCAGCAGATGAAACCTCTATTTTTCCTGATAACTTGTCCTTTTCCACTTCACAAACCAGGTTAAATGAAACCAAAAATAAACAGGAAGTGTTAGAAATTAATTTTGCACAGATTGCAAGAGAAGAAACATATATATGATGTACATTTGGGAAAAATTGTAAGTTGTTCTTTGACAGCTCGTCAGGAAAAGAGTTGTTAACTATTTTAGTTGTGTAGAACTGTAATTGTAGTACAGAGCAGTAGCAAATGGTGGGAAAATTACCATTCCTAGTTTACTCTTGCATTCAAAATGGCTTTGCCTTGATTTGCATTTAGATGGGAATTCCTTCTGTTGCTCTTCAATCCATTAGGTTTTATAAGGTAAGTAGCTTTTTTTTTTTTTTTTTTTTTCCTGAAGTGCTGGGAAAGGCAGTAAATTTACTGCTGAGCTGTGCAGGTGACACCCCAGCATATCCATATTAAGCCATCAGGAAAGAGAAAGGCAGCCTTGAATTTACCTGGAAATGCCTATTTCTAAATAAAGCACAGGTAACATTTTAGTTGCAGTGCCTGAGTAAGTCTGCTCCACACAGACTTGTGATTTGCAGAAGGATTTCTTTTTTTAGGTTGTTGTTTCTATTCCTCCCCAGTCACCAAAGACTGATATATAATCTTTATTATTACGCAGAAAATATTTGTTTTAGAATATTTCTATTTCAGAATTAAGGCTACTTGTTTGAAGGGAGGGGGAAAGAAAATTTACATTTGTATGGATGGTTAGTAGACTGGAGTTTGTACATAACATACAAATAAAGAATTCTCATTGAATTATCATACTAAGACTATATATATTTTTGTAAAGATTGGACAAAAATAGAAACAAAAAAACCCCCCAGTCTCGAAGAGACATTAAAAATTCATTTTCCCCATCAAGAAAATCAACTGTATGGAAATAATAATGAACAAATGGGGTTTCTTAATCCCTTGCTTAAAACCTCCTGTGACAGAGATTTTAGAGGGTTTTTTTTGGCAAAACATGCTGGTGCTTTGCTTCTGTTACACTCAGAAAGTTCTCCCAAAGTCCAGCCTAAGAATTCTTTACTAAAGGCTAAGTAGATAACTTCTCATCCCATAACCAGTGGACCCAGAAGACAGTTAATTACTTTTGTTCTTGCAAAAACACACCATGTTTGGAGACTGTTGAGTATTTCCCTTCAGTCTTCTTTTTCTGGTGTTGTGTTTTTTTGTGTTTGTTTGTTTGGGGTTTTTGGTTTGGTTTGGTTTTTGGGGGAGTTGTTTTTGTGTGGGGTTTTGTTTGGTTTTTTTTTTTCCCTTTGTAGATGAAGAAACTGGGAAGTTTTCAAGTTCTTCTTTACAGATCATATTTTCTGAACACGTAGATCATTGCTGTTCCTCCTTTTTTAGACTCTTTTAGTTCATTCTTGAGTTTCATCCCTAAAACTGAATGCAGTATCCCAGCTGGCATCTAACCAGGGAATGTGTAGCACAGATGCTCCATGTCTTACCTATAACACATTTGTAAATAGTGTGATTTTTTTTTTTTTTTTTAAATTTCCAAGAAACTGACATTGTAGTCTCACATTTAGTTTCACCCTCAGGTGTTTTCCTTGCATGACTGCTGGAAGTCAATCCTTTCCCATTTTATTTTTGCATTTGATTATTGTATAACACACTCTACTTACCCATACCAAAGTGCATCCTGTTTTTCAAAGCACTGCAGCAATTCTCAGTTATTTTAAGTTCTAGGCCTGTCCCTAAAAAAGCAGCTTCTTTTACCATTAAGTCACTTTGAGTCATTTGGAAATGTGGTCAGGTTATTCATTATTTCTTCATTGAGTCATCAGTGGAAACACTGAATGATGTTAGACAGAACACAGACCTCTGTGGAACCCTCTCTTAAACCCTCCCAGTTAGATAAAGAAATCTTAGTGCCTTCCTTGAGAATATTGTTGTGACCTTTAGCACCTTTACCATTGTTGTGACCTCGTTTCACCCAGACAATCTGGTTTGCTCGTGTCAGGCAAGAGTATCAGAAGTCCAGTGAACTCACACTGGATCTGCTGCCCACAGCACTGCCAGCCTCTCATTAGAGAGGCTGAGAGTCCTTTGGCTTTGGTTGCACACCTTGACTTGTTGCTGATGATCCTTCTTTCCTGTATCTGCTTAAAATGGGGGTGGTTGGTCTCTTACACATCTTGGAATGAAACTTACACCAAAGGGTGTAAGGCAAGATGGCAGGAAACTATATAAAAAATGATCTGCTGCTGATGTTAATTGTTCACATTCCTGAACCATCCCTATGACTTAAATAGTTAGCATATTCTTATGGGATGGGATTCCTTCAGTAGGACACAGGACTGAAAGGACTCCTAGATTATCAGAAAAAAAGAAACAAAGATTATCAGATAAGATTTAATGTATTTGCTGTAAGTGCATCTATGATTTACAGGACTGATTTTACTTCCACAGAGTATTAGTCACTCCTCACTCCCTTTACCCTAGGAAGCTAAAGAAAACAGCCAGAGACAAAGTAAGCAGTTAGCTATTAAAATTTACATTCCAGCTTTCCCAGAAATCCTAAAATCTCTTTTGTTTACATCTACCTTTTGTGACTTTTGCTGTTGTATCAACCATGCATTCTTTTACTTTGTGTCTACAGAGACTGATGCCACTGCTGTATTAAGGTTGTGTTGTAGGTCCACGTTTTTTAGCATAAACTCCTGTAAAAATGTGGCAAAAAAGAAACTTATTCAGGCAGTTTTGGGTTTGTGCATATTTCTCTTCTAAACTTTTCTCTCTAGCATTTATGTCGCCTGGCAATATTTAGGATACAAGTGTGTACTGTCCTGTCACTGTGGGTGTCTCAAACAGTTAAATTGGCTGACCTGACACAGTCTGATTGCAAACTTTTGAAGCATAATTTGGATAAATCCCTTGGTTATAGTTAAGGGAAACCTTCTGTGGCAGTAGAACAAATAGTCACAAAAAAAAACTCAGGTAGGAAATGTTACAGGATTTTATATCACCTTATTGAAAATTACAGCTCCTTTTCAATAAATGTTTTTTCTTTATCTTTAGCCAGTAATCTTTCTGTAAGGTGACAAGTTTGTTGAGAGACAATACTGGTAAAAATGTCTTTTATTTTGTCTAATCCTGTTGACAATGAACCAGACGGTGTTTGACGGTGTTTTGACCATGATTGACTTAAGAGTGGGTTGTTCCCAGAAGGTGTGGTCCCACTGTCACTCCTGCCCTGAACAATTCGTGTGCCAGTGCTGATACAACTAAACAGTGAGTTGGATCAGGAGCTGATCTGGACAAAACCCAATCTTTTCTTTTAGTCCCTTTGGTTTTCAGCTGCATCAGTTTCCTGTTCTGACTCACTGTGTTGCCTACAAGCCAAAAGGAGCCGAAATGCAAAGCGAGGAGCAAAAGGGATGCCATGATCAGCAGCGGTCTCCAAAAGTGGTTTAAACAAATTGTGAGACTGCAGGCACACTGAAGGATGGGGTTTCAGTCTTCAGTTCTCCATTTCCTTTGGGTTTCTTTTTTGAGCAGTGTGGATGGTACATGTTTCCATCACAATTTTACGTTATATATTAAATTACTGCCTTTTTATTATCCTGAGTTTCTCATAGTGCTCTTGGTCTGGATGTAGGTTCTGCCACTGTAAAACCCTGATCTTGCAGTGAGCTCTGAGGTTCGCAGCACAGTGTAGCATGAAATTGGCTTAACTGACTTCTTATAAACATATCGTGTTCTGTAGCAGTGAAATTCAATGCACACCTTTTAAGCCTCAGTGTCACTTCCAAACAACCTTGGAGCTGTATTTCCTCATGGCTGGTGCTTACTAGATAATTATGGGGGAGCAAATTAAAATAAAAAGAAACCAAATCATGGCAGTTATTTCAAAACAGATGTCATATTCTTCTCTTCCTTTGATTAAGAAAAGATGTTAAAAACTCTTATCAGTATCAAGGTACACGATAAGAAAGATAAATAATTTAGAGCTTTTAAAGCTAGCTCCCAGAAGTAATTAAAAGCTTCCAAAGCGTTTTGATTAGTAGGCTGAAAATAATATAAATTAATATGAATTGCTTTGGTATCTTGTGTGACTGGTCAGTTAGAACATTTATTGAAATCCTAGAAGCGTCTTAAAAATAAACCTATGAATGAAATATTTTAGAGTTTTCTTTTCAAAGGAACTTTAAAAAAAGAAAGAAAAGTAAAGAGAAACTGGGTATTGTTAACTTCCTCATATATCCTTAAAAGTGTCCTTAGAAAGAGGTAGCTTGGGAAAAGAAAAAAGCTGTCACCAGCAGTTTGTTTCCTTGCTTGAAGCTTTGCTGGACTTGAGAAATTACAAGACAGCTTTCTGTTTTCCCATAAATGTTGGCTCTCTCACCCCTCATAGCTTTATTCTAATTATTTTTCATATTTCCCTACTTTTTTTGCACATTACTGTGCTATGAGAGGTTTAATCAACCTTCCCTCCTTGAAGGGCTTGCTGAACTTTTTAAATCTGAGCTTCCCCTTGGGACCAGTAGGTTTAAAACGTTTCTTGATGACTCCTGTGACTCCTTTGGAGCACCATCCTTGTGTGTCTGCCCGCAAGATCTGCTGCCATTGCCAAAGAAATAATCTGTTTATCCCCTTCTACAGCATCCGTGTCTGAACTGGTGCTGCTGAGCTTTTAAGCAGCCAGTGGGGACCTGCTCATTCCAGTTAAGGAAGCCCCGCTAAAGCTTTCCACACCTCACTGTCAAAATAAATGTAAATGATGAATCTATTTCGAATATTTCCTTATTTCCCTCGCTTCTGCTGTAGCCTGGCTTAGGGGCTCTGATGCAGATTTGGGCGCAGTAAATCTCATCCCTCGTAAACTGAAGCCTCCCGCGGTGTGAACCCCGTCCTTCAATCACTGCTACCGGGCCGGCTTTGGGAGGGCAGAGCCGCGCCGCTTACCCGGGAGACGCCGACATTCGGGCTAATCTTGAATTGTAACTTAATCTGGAAAATGGAAACGAGCGCGCCCGTGCCCAGAGCGGGTACCCCGGGATGGAGCGCGTACCCCGGCATAGAGGGCACCTCGGAACAGAGAGAGTATCCCGAAATAGGGAACACCCCGGGACAGAGGGTACCCCGGGATGGCGGATACCCCGGAATAGAGGGTACCCCGGAATAGAGGGGGGTATCCCGACTTACAGGAGGTATTCCGACATAGAAGACAACCCGACATAGAACGGGTATCCCGACAGAGGACACCCCGGGATAGAGGCGGTATCCCGGGACAGAGGGCACCGCGGAATGGCGGTACCCAGGATAGAGCGGGTATCCCGGGATAATGGGCCCTCGGCGCACTGCGGGAGCTCCCGTCACAC
>VXBB01021475.1:553940-596922 GCA_013399915.1 Illadopsis cleaveri
TTTTTTTTTTGAGTCCAGACAGAGTTTGAATTGCAGTGAAATGCTTGTGCCTTTGTGCATCTTGAACATGCTTAAGTGTGAGTATTTGGTGCAGAGGATCTGTTGCTAACTTCTAGGGTTTTTTTCCTCATGCTGTTTAACTGTTTTTAGTTAGGCATTCATGTTGTGCTTATGGAGAGGTAGAAAGTTACCTATTTACTTATTGATTTTTACATAAAGCTTGCTGCTGTGAAATACAAGTTCCTAAAACCTGCTGAATCATTAATAGTTAAGTCATTTTAAAGTTATTTCAAACATGTTACAAATTTAGGTATCTGGAATGGTTCTCTAGGTTAAAAAAAAAGGAACAACAAACCTTCAGTTTTGAAGCACCTTTACGCTTTTCAAAGTGTAACATGCAGTTATGTGGAAACACTTGATAAGGGTGAAGATCTGTGAAGATCTGAAGATCTTCTAAAACCCTGCAATAAAATAATCTGAATTCTTTAGAAGCTTAGTAGTTTAATTTTTTTTTTCTGATTTTCAAGCTTCTGTTTTGCTTTGTCTCTCTTTTAGCTCTAAATTTCAGGCTTTGTGGATGCTCATGCTGGGTGGGTGAGTGCAGTTCAAGGGCCTGTCAAAAGATCATTCTAATAGCAAACCTCTGGCCAGTTTAAAGCAGGGTGTGGGTTTTGAAAGGAGCAGTCACCTTATTAGCCTTTCAGACTAAATGAGAACCTGGCTTTAGGCCTAATTTTAAAGCCGAGTGTAAAGGTTGTAGAGTGCTGTATTCAGAACCTAGGGTGTGTGTAAAAGTGTGAGAGTCAGACTGAAACCTGCTGCCCAGAGTGCTTCTGTGTGAGAGGGCCCAGAGAAAGAGAATCACAGAGAATTGAGATGCAGCTGGAAATGCGGCGGCTTAGTTGCAGTACCTGTTTTATGACCTAAATTTTTGCACTGGTTGCTGTCGTTGTATTTGTGCTAATATTGGGGGTGGGAGAGTAAAAGACATCTGAGATGTTCATTTTCTTGTTGGATGGCAAGTGGGAAGTGCCCAGAAGTTGAGAAACACCTCTGAAATCTTGATAAGGTTTCATTAAGTGGTTGTAGCCAAACTGTAACTGATCATCTTTTGTCAAACTTTTAAGTTTCTCTGCTGACACTTAAAACTGTGAGTTGAATGAGAAATTTGAAACTTGTTTTGGAACTGCTTTCCTGACTTCCTCTACTTTCGAGTACTTGTTCTTGTGAGCTTTCCAGTTCTGTATCCATCAACAGTTGCTAACTGTCTCATGTATCAAATTATGCTGCAGTTCTGTTGAAACAGGGAGCTTAATAAAATGAGCTGAAAAATGAGGCTCAATGTGTGTGCTGAATGCCATCCAGTGTGTGGATTTTGTTAGTCCCTCTCCTCAGAGGTTACACAAATGAGAATGTGAAAGCACAGAAGGCATTCATTTAATTTGGATTCTAATTAAGAGGGTGAAATTGAAAAAAATGATGCTAGAAAGATTTATGATCTGTGTAGTACTGTAATGAAATATGCAGAGTCTGGCCTGGTGGTGTGACTTCTAAATAAAACAGTGGTGTCAGCTGAAGAGCAATTTTAATTTTCATTATGTAAAAAGAATGTGTTTAAACTATTTTGTACCTAATTAGCGTGGACAGTGTTAGATAGGATGCTATTGTTCCAGAGAGAAGTGCTGGTCATGTTTTTAGCCTGAAACATGTTGATATCTGGCTGAATGCTCTAAGATCACTCTCTTAAGAAACTCTCTGAGTAACTTCCTACTGGTGGGTCACTGGTTCTGTCTAGGACTGGCTTCATAATGTTGCTTTGGTGATGTGTAAGTCTAGATGTGAG
The DNA here is from genome assembly GCA_013399915.1 of Illadopsis cleaveri. NCBI lineage: Eukaryota > Metazoa > Chordata > Aves > Passeriformes > Timaliidae > Illadopsis > Illadopsis cleaveri. The sequence goes on from VXBB01021475.1 coordinate 555,784, forward strand.
TGAGTTAATGTGAAACAGCACCAGTGCACCGTGGCTGAAACAGGCTGTAGGCTCAGTATGTGCTCAGAGGAGGACTGGATAGGCCAGGGATATTTATTTGATTTAGGGCTCCCTAAAGGAGCTTTCTCCAAGCAGCAATCAGAGCAGGAAAGGAAAAACTCCCATGTAAGAAGTCCAGAGTATCTTTTTAACTGAAGGGTACTCAGCTTAAAAATAAACAGAAAACTTTGAGTAAAATATTCTGAACTCATCCTGCTTAGTATTCTTTGGATAGGAATGACCTACTACATTTCCTCAAAAAGTGAGAGCTACCTGTTGATAGGTGTGGAGTTTTTCATTGTAGCCTGAAATACAGTGCTGAGAGGCCTCTCATGAATGTAATAATTAATCAAAAAACTGGTTATCTTCATACACAATGTGGATTTTCTTCTTCAGCTCTAGTGTATGTGCAATAATGTTTCATTAGTAAGATAATTTCAACTTCTGATCAGTGTCGAGAGGGGTTCTGGGTTTTCTTTTATGGATGAGATGATGAGCTTGGAAAAGGACAAGGAAAAATTATTCCAAAGATCTAATATGAAAAAGGACTTTAGTTAATGATTTACACTTACAGGCTTTATTTTGTTAAGCTGGAATTCCATAAATGGTTGTGTTCCAACATCTACCTATGCTCTGAGAGGAGAAGCTAGATTAGAGTAGCAAATGGATGCCTGTCAGGTGTGTTGATTCACTGGGGATAGTTTTAGCATGTTATTCTGGAAACCAGTTTGTTGCAATGTTATTTCTCATCCAGGTTAATCTCTTCCTTCTGTTCAGTGTGAGTAGTGAAGTAGTAGCTGCTGAAAGCAGAATTAACTGCTTTTCTGTAGCTTCTGCAAACCCCTTTTGGAGGTGTTTTCTGTAGACTGAGTTAATTTAATTGCAGGGTTCTGCTGTGTCTGTGCTCAATTCCTAGTCTGGAAAAAGGGAATTCTGCAGAGTGTGTGCAGCAGTTGTAGCATCAGCATCATGGGGCTGATGAGCTCCCTCTTGAATGCTCTACTTCTCTGGATTGTTGCACAAAGCAGCATTTAGACATTGGATAAACAGTTTGCATTAGAGTGGAATCTCCCCTAGTAATGCTCTGGCCTTCATCTCACTCTCCCTGAATCATGCATCCCTTCTGTTACCTGCTCCTTTCTGGCTGTCTCCTGAAATAGAATTTAACCAGTAATTGCATCTCCTCTGCTTCTATGTCTGGGGTCATTCCTTCCCTGCTCTGTGGGTTTTCTTACTGTGTCTTATTAAAAGTAGTTTCTTGAGTTCCTCCTGCCTGCCAGCCTCCTGCTGTCAAGTGAATATTTGAATCAAGGTATGAAAACAGATGTCACTCTGGGGCCAAAAATAATTAAAAGAAGTTTGTAATAAAATGCATGTTAATAGGCAGGTTGGGTTTTGTTTCCTTCTTAAGACTGAAGGATCAAGTGCTTAGGTTAGGAGGTGGTAAAGTTGAGCCATTGTTTTGCAACTGTAATTAATTTCTAATAAACATTCATTATGTGATTGTTAAAGCTGATGCTCTCTGGCACATAGAAATGGTATTTTGCCCACAAGATGTGCTTTGAGATACCAAGGGACATGGTGATAGTGATAAGAGGATGTTTTGTGTTAGACTTTCCATAGTTTAGAATCCTGAGTGAAAATAGTAAGAAATAGTTAAGCAGAGATGATAATTGGTATTAATACATTTCATACAATCTTTCCAGTGATGTGCTTTCCAAAGTTGTTAAAGAGCAACACATCTGGACTGTTCAGATGTGCAGCTTTATTAGTTTATGCAAAAAATCATGATCAAGTGCTCCACTGTCCTGGGCACCCTTTCCCTTCCAGTTGGCTATGTAGAAACACCATATGTGATTCCCCCCCCGGGAAACATTAATCCTCATCTTTTAAAGATGAAAATTATGTAAAAGTGATATGTAATTAAAAGTATAAAACTTCATTGAGCAGTGCAAGAGAAGCTGTTGGAAGTTTTGTTGTCTTCACTGATCCACATGAGTTCATGTCAGCCCAGTGCTCACTGTTTTCCTGTTTTCCAACTCCAACAGAAGGTACAACTGTCCTATTCTTAACGTGATATTTAGCCTTACAGTGAGCAAAGCCCTACTCTGTCTTGACAAGAGAAAAACCCATTTAGCAGCTGAAGTTTGCAATCTTTCTCAGGAAGCAAAAAATTTTAAGCCTTACCTATCTGGGAAGTGATATTTTAGTACAACAAAAGATACACAGGACATGTTTCAAAAGTCTGCTTTGGGTCTTGAGGGATGCAAGAGCTTCTTGATGAGAAAGCTTTCATAAAATTTTAATGTAGTCAAAACATGTATTTTCTCTAACTTGTTTATGGAAACAAGTGGCTGAGACTTCCTAGAAAATGCTTACCATGGCAGCAATTCCATGTAATTGCTCTGGCAAAGCTGCTGGGAACAGAGAACAGTTTTACAGGAAGTGGTGGGGCCCATTGTGTCCTGCCCAGTGTTGCACCTGCATGATTTGCAGACTTTATCTTCCAAGTAAAAGCTGTTGTTGGCCAGCACCTATCCCTGGGAAATATTTGGACTAGGTGTTCTCTTACACTTGAATGACATTGCTGCTTCAGGTTGTGCACATGTGTCAGTGTCTGAGGGACAAGGACTGATTTACAGTCACCTTCACCAGCCACTCCTGCTGGTGCTGCCACTTCTGTGTGTGCCAGCTGAGGGACAACATCAACTCTGCAAAGAGCTTCCCTGCAGAACTTCCCTGCTCCAGAAGCTTCTTGGTTTGATAGTGGGACTATCACAGCTGGTAAACAACTGCTTAATAAGAGGAAGACTTTGGCCATTATCATCTCATTTTCCTGGTTTAGACGTATTGAGTTCACAGTGTCTTGTGCTTGAGCAATATAGACCTGGAATATCTGGAGACAGTGTCAGTGTGGCCTTGTAGGTGATTCCAAAATGCTGTTTACTCCTTGTCTGTGGCTGCTCTGCTGAGCATTACCAGGATGGAGGAGGGCGACTACAGAGTTCTTCCCTTAAGAAACTTCCTAGGGAGTGTTCTCCAGTGTTCTATCCAAGAGACTTCTCTAATGCCCTGCACATACATAGGCAGGACAGTACAGATAAAACAGGATAGTTGTCTTGGTGGTTTGATACCTTCTGCTGTTAAATTTGGCTGATCAAGTCATTTGCTCTTGGAAAATCCACTGCCTTGGGGCATGGCTGAGTGCTGCATGGAGGTGACTTGGTTTGAGCTGAAATAATGCCAGTGTGACAGGAACGACAGCAGAATATTTGCATCAGTTGGCTCGATCTAACTGTTGCTAAACAATCATAAGTGTTTCTGCTTATTAATCATCTGCAGCAGATGTGGGTGTTCTGCAAGAAAGGACTTTTTGTAATGTGCACTGTGGTTTTGATAGCTTGAGGGTGCATGATTACAGCATTTGGAGCCTGAAGTCACGACACTGGCACCGGTTCTGCTGTTTGTTAGGAGCTTGATCTTTGCGTAGCAGTGATCTGTCTGCAGGTACTTTGTTGATTTGAGTATTTTTAGCTTCCAGAACATACAACTCTATTAGCATTGGATGGGTTTGGGGAAGTAGTTAAGTCTGAAACATGTTAAGAAATGCAGCACTTCCAGAGCATACAGGAGCTGATGGCATTGTTTTTCGGAATAGTTCTTGTATCTTGAAACAAAATGTTCCTCTACTGGGTCTATTTGCCTTGGCTGCCTGTTGTGGTGGGCTTTACTGTGGCTCATCTATGAGTAGAGAAGACTGACAAATAGAAAATCTGACAATTCAGGGGGAAATCCTTCTGTGGAAGGGTTGCACTAATGGCTGGGATTAACATAAAGCCAAAGTAGTTTAATACAAGCCTAACTATGTTAGAGCAAAGTCGAATTTGTCTTTTTAAGCCTCCAGCTTGGCATCTAGATGGAATTTGGAAAGCTTAAATAACCTTGTCCTCCTAAGAGTGGACCACATCTAAAAGGTTTTTGAGTATGGTGTGCTATCTTCAAGATAGCTTCTGAATACTATTTGAATAAAACTAACTTGGTTTTAGGTTCTTTCCTCCTCTGCTGAATATTTTGTGGATTTTACTGTTTCAGTGAACCAGTTGGGTGATTTTACCAATTTTGACTGACAGAATTTAATAGCACTCCTATGTTTTGTCTAAAAGCAATTTTCTTGTGCTATAGACCACTGGTTTTACTTGTGATGTGATTTTATTTTCGTCTTTTTTAGGGTGTTTTTAAGTTGTTGTTTTTTGGGTTTGTTTTGGGCTTTTTTTACAATATTGTTATATTATTTTGCTGTTCTCTTTGTGTTGTGACAGAGTATTTTGGTCTGACACTAGGCATTATAAGAAACAGAATCAAAAAGGGTGTTTTTTTCCCCTACCAGTGCCTTACACCTGGCATTCTTTTCTGCTACTTATTTTGAATTTCTACTGATTTTAAAAGATGAGAGAAAAAACATGTTTGAGCTGCTGGAGAAGGAAGCAAACTGAGATGGGTATAGAAAAAGGCCATTTGTGAGGAAACCATAAGGCTTTGCTCATTTAACTCAGTAAAAGGAAAACCAAGAAGGGATGTGATAACCTTGTATGTATGAAAACATCCTGTAAGGGATGGAAAGGGGGTAAACACCAGGGAGGGAAATTAAATGAAGAACAACATTGGCACGAGAATAAATGGATGTGAGCTCTTCCTATAAGAGCTTTGAAACTGTATTCTAGCTTCCAGCATAGTTACTGTAGGATGGGTTGTAGGATAGACTTTAATGCTTTGACTCAGTTCAGGATGGAGCAGGATCACTCAGGGAAAGGGATTATGTGGCTGCCTTTGATAGGAGTCTCTGAATGCCAGAGTGCAGAAGGTGAATGCTGTGCTGGATCTCTCCTGCCACAGTCTTGCTTGAATTGCTCTAGTATAATTTTGAGTCAGTTCCTAAAAAAAAATATATGGCAAAAAGAGCCCCACAAAAACTCCAGAGCTACTCTGTATAGACATCAGGTCAGCTCAGAGGAAAGGCAGCTTTGGGAAGAGTTGCATTTTATGTGTGGGATAGAGAAGGAGTCAATAAAACCTGTGAAATGGGTTCCAGAAAACTGTTTCCAAGTGCATTGAATGTGTGTTGGATATCACCTGCTTGAGTTCCAGAGCTGTTGGTTCTTTCTCTGTGTAGCTTCAAGCTACACCTGCTGTAGGTAAATCTCTTCAGTGGTATATTGGAACAGAACACTCGATTAAAGTCTATTAAAGTGTGCATGCAGATTCATAAATTTTTATAAGAAATGCCAGTAATAGCTGTTTAGAAGGTGTTGGCATGCACAGGGAGGGAAAGAGAAGAAATGTGCAAGGGCAAGCTAGAGAGAAATGAAAATGTAAATACTGAATTATTAAATGGTGCAACTTAAGATGTTGTAAGTAATTATTCAGATTGAGACCAGCAATTTATTAGACCTCACAAAACTGTTTCTCCAGCAAACATAGTCCAAAGTCCTTATGGCTGAAGTCTTAAAAAAAGTATTTCTCTCTTAAAGCATTGATACTTTGAGTTTAGTCTTCAGTGGAAGATTGCCTCCAGATTAAATATTTGCCCTGTTCAGTAGGGATATGGCTGCAGCTTGTGAAGATGCTGTGTGCTGATTTTGAAAGTGCTTGTTATGTGATTTATGCTTTGGTTAAGCTGCATGTTGAGGTTTGATCTTAAACTAATTCCTAGAAGACTTAAATGACTATTTCTTTCCTAAAAGTTTGTGCAAACTGTGTATCTAGTAGGACTTGGGCTTGTTTTAAAGATACAGCAAAAATTCAAATTGTTTACTAATCTTGCAGCAGAGATACAGGCTGGTTTATTCTTTCATTAATCACATACCTTAAACTTCCCTCGAATCCAACTCTGCACAGAGTGGTTGCTGATATTAATATTCAGCAGTTTAATACCATTTTTAGTTCCTTGCGTTTCGTGTCTCGCAATCTTGAAGAGCAGGCCCACATTCCAGACAGGCTACATCTTAATTTAGATCTTTGTTTGGGATGCTTAGGGAAAAGTCATAATGCCTGTTGTCGAGGGAAAATCTTGAACATGTTTTAGAAAATTCTTCAGGTCAGCTTATTCTTTGTTGTGGTGAAAATCCTAGAAGTGTTAAGGTTGCAGACAGAAGTTGCTGCCTTTATTCACAAAACCACAATGATGCTTTTCTCAAAGTACAAACCTTTGACCAACAGTTGATTTAAGAGATACTGGGCTGTTTCAAAAGTATATTTCAAAAGAATCCAGTTGGACTTATGATACTGTTTACCAGTTAGTTCCTAAACAAGGCAGTTCTTGCTTGTACACAAATAAGTTTCTCTGCCTGCCTGGACAAGGAACTTCAGAGTTACTATGATTAGCTCTGGAATGTGGAGTTTCTTAAGCTGCCCATCATTTTTTTTGTCTGTCTCAAATCTCACAATAATCATTTGCTTATCCACATTGCCAGTGGAGAGCTACAGTAAAACAGAAGTGTTAAATTCTCAGCCCAGTTACCAGGACTTAATAACACCAGTAATGAGGAACAAAATTCAGTGCAAGGTTTTGAAGCCTGCTGTGAATGTATCACTGCAAGACAATCCAAATCTTTCATTGTTTCAAAGAGCTGTTTGGATCAGTTTTCTCTTACAAGTCTTAGGTACTGCTGGAATTTGAAGACATGTAGGTACCTAAACCTCAAAACCAGAAAAGTGGATCTTTTGAAGTGTTGTCAAAAGCTAATAACTGTTTGTTTCTAAGCAGGATGTGCTTTTGAAGACACTTGTCTCATTCCACATTTAGGACCTTTAAGGAAGGAGGTTGTACAGTGTCCTAAGGTTGCTTTGTCCTGCCTAACCAGCTTGTGGAATGCATTAATAGCTCTCTAACACCTGTGGTGGTTTTTTTGTTTGCCTATTGTTTTGTTTAAGCAAACTGCCTTTTCTTCCCTACTTCTGCTGTAGCAAATTTAGTTAATAACAAGGTACTTCCCTCTCAGTAGTGGTGGCATTTAGTCACTCCATAATTTGCACTCTTCCAATTGACTGTTTCTTTCAGATTTTGGTATTTCCTGAAAAATTGTATTATCTCCAAGCCACTTATAAATTCAGTTTGAAGATATTGTGAAGTTTTAAGTCTTGCAACAATTTCTAACTCTTACTCCAAGCTCTTTGAAGCATGGCCTATTCCTGTTTTGAAGATCACTAAAGAGAATGTTGAATAAAATGAAGTCTTGATCCACTGATAGTCTGCTGTAATGGGAAGTATGAAACTACTGGTAAAAACACTTCCAGAGTGAGTTGTAGAAATGTAAAATCCTGCAGCATGAGCTTACATGCCATTCTGCACTTCCTGATTTGCATAGGGTGGGCCTTGCAAATATTCCAGTTTGGGGAAGAGTTTGAACTGGAGTCCATGTCTTCTTAAAAACACACAGTTGTCATCCAGTCTTGCAAACCTGCTGATAAAAAAGCATATTACTAGTTTTGCTGCACCTGGGATTGCTTGTTAGGCAGATGCCACGGGGTGACTCTGCTCTGTCTTCTCATGCAGTGATATCCATGCTTGCTTCAAAATTAGTGTCTCAAGCATACTGTGATATTTTTATTTTTATTTTGTGTCTACCTTCTTTTTCATCCATTTTATTCTGGGTAAAGACTGATTAGTCTGAACTAGACTGATTAGAACTGAACACAGCCATGTTGCCTTTTTACTTTGCTTTTGATGAGCTGCCTTTGTAGGTGCTTACAAATACACTGATTTTAATAACTTGTTTCAGTACACTCCTAGGAATTCTGACTGGGTTTGAATTTGTTTGGCTTTCCTATACACTTGTAGTTTATCTTCCTCTTCATGAACTTGCAGAGTTCAGGAATGGTTGCTTTTAGCTGGGGTGACTCCTGTTTACACACGTAATCACCTGCTGTCTCTGCATGAAGCAACTCCTTGTGACAAGGGGAGAAAACATCTCAATTACCTTGGTGATTCAAAGTGACTGAACAGTTGCACTGACTGGAATTCAGAAAACACACTAAAATGTGTGCAAAAAAAAAAAAAAAAAAAGTAGATTTATGCAATGCTGAAGGTTATGTTTGAAGGTGTCTTAAGCAATTTTGAATATAGTTCTTAAAGATGTGTTCTGGTTTCTTTTAGCTTGTTAGTGTTGTTAGAAGGATTAACCTTTTTCTGAAGACCTGAGCAACAAGACAGTGCATTTACTTCTCCATTCACTGTTATATATCTGTTCATGTACCTGTTCTCCCCTCTTATTTTCTGTACCTCTAGACCCTCTTCCTGTTTGCAGGATGAGGTGCAGTTGGCAAGGGAGAGCTCACTTACTCTGTTGTTGTTCCTGTGTATTCACACTTCTTTTTAAAGTCCTTTTCCTCTGTCACATCATATACTCGTGCTGTAATATGCAATTGAATTAATCTTGGAACACTGAAGAAGCTCCTGATACTGATCTCTTGATACATTCCCTATCAATTCTTTGTATCAGAGTTTCTTACATCTATAAACTTGCTGTAATCTTTATCTGCCAGCTCACACATTGCTTTAGATCAGGGTGGGAAATGTTCAATCTGCAACATCCATATCCCACAGCCTGTGGCTGCATGAATAATGCTACTGTGTAACTTCAATGTGTGGTCTTCCAGGATATTTTAAAGTTCTTTGCAGTTCTCAGAAAGAAAAGTAAAGTCTTGTTTCTGTCTCTACATTCTTTCTTCCTGTTCCTTGCATTCGAAAGCCTTTCAGCTTGTGATGGAGTTGTCAACTCCCATCACTGTCATCATATTATTTCCTATATCTTGGACTGTAAACCTGTTTGTTTTTTCCCTGTATGATTGGAAGTAGTACATTGCTGGTCTTGGCTGCCATCTCTGCAACAGAGTTTTGTCAAGCACGTTCTGAAACTTTTGGGGGTGTCCTGTGTAGAGCCAGGAGCTGGACTCTGATGCTTGTGGGTCCTTTCCAACTCAGGATAACCAACTCTGGTTCTGTGATGTATCTCCTGCCACATAGAGCAGGTATTCTTGTGACCATCTCTTCCTGCTTTTTCTGTCTTTTTTTACCACTTAGTCTTACCCTCTGGCTGATTAAATGGGTGGTTATTTTGATGGTGTTTTTTTCTTCTTCTGGGATCAGTTTCCTCATGAATAAACAGAAATCAAGTGATACAGCACAACACTGCTTCTTTTCTCCTGTGCTTGCCCTTCTTAAACTATGTTAGTATTCCCTTCCTACCAAGTCTGACATTGATTCAGCTTCTGGTGTCTGGTTTCTTGTCCACTGTTTCCTGTGTTCTTGGCTCTTTAGCAGACAGCTCAGCAGACTGAGCAGTCATGGCCCCTTACTGCGTTATTCTGTGACAAAATTGCAGTTTCTTGCACTTCTCTGCCAGCCCCTCAGTTCCCAAGCTTTTCACTGGTTGTACCATGTACATTTTAATTTGTGAAGCATTCAAACCTACCTAAGAATCTGCTAAATGAGCCATATTTGTGTAACAGGAGGGAGGCTGAAGTAAAGCTCTTGCTCATGATCACAGCAACATCCTGTACATGAGTACTGGATCCCTCTGCAGAATCTCTTCCTGTCTATCCCTTTGCTGAGGAATGCTGATAAAATCCTACCTGGACATTTGATTCCCAGGACATTATTCTTGAAGCCCTCCTTCATTCAGATGTCCCTATTTCTCTTAAAAGCTGTGTTCCAGGGCCTGGTGGTGAGGAATAGTTCATGGTTCCTTCTGAGTAGTGTCACTGTTGCTCTTGGAGTGGATGAGCTGTATCCATTGTGGATGTTTTTTTCAGATCTATGTTATGTTAGTGACTTATACTAGAACTCCTACAATCTCCAGCACTGTGAAAGCTGTGTGGGAGGTTTTCAAGGATATTAAGGAACTCCTTCAGTAAATTCAGACCAGCAGTTATCAGAAACTTTAAAGCCAGTTTTGGTGACAGCTTTCAGATAAAACCACAGTCAGAAGAACAATTTACAAGGTTAATGATGTCTTTTACCTGTTGTATTCTCTGCCAAGGGTTATCTGTAACAGGAGGGAGAGAGGGTAACTTGTCCTGGCTTATTGAAGTGATTGCTCACCCTGGTGTCTTCTGGCAGCATTTGGCACAGCTAAGCTGATTTTTGCTGTGGCTGCTGTTATTGTCCTGGGTAGCTTCTAGTGTAAGGAAAGGGCAGGAGAAATATAAATACGTATATATAAATATGTGTGTGTATTTATATATACGTAGAAGAATAGTATAGAGTACTTTGGCATGACACCTTTTAATTAAGTTTATCAGTATAATTACACTAATAAATTTGACTTAATGTATTGCTGTTGGATCAGTTCCATAGTAAACATTGTGATGAAAAAAATCTTTGGTCTTCAATATTTTCATTCTCTGGCATCTGAAATGTGATATTCAGCATATCATGTGACTTTTAAAATAGAAGTATGGCTTGGAGTGCCCTGAAGTGCAGATATATATGTGTGCAGTAACAGAAAATAAAATGTGTTTTTTCCTAACTGGGTTGTTCAGTACAAGTGAGAACATCACAAAACTACATTTCTCCTTCCCCATTTCCTTTTATCCATTGGATCTGGCTGAGGGGACATGGTTATGCCAATAGTAGTCAAGGTGAAAAGTAGAGCTGGGAGTGCTTAGCTCAGTTTCTGCTGCTCTGAGAAAATTCTCAAGCTTTTTAAGTTGCAGTTTCCACACTGATTCTTATTTAAAAATCAGGGGGAATGGTGCAATTACTGTGTATATTTGTGGTTTCTGTCTTCCTCCAAGCTGTTCACCAGGCTGAGCAGTTAGCTGAGTGTATATTTTACATACTGCTTTTTGCTGGTTTTTGCCTACTTTTTAAAGGGTCTTTAAAATTTGGCTGTTAATTTCATATGAAACTTTGAGAAGTCCATTATGCTAACAGTTGTTTAGGTTAATAAGAAGCTTTAGGTTCATAAGTTTGAGTTCTTCAAATGATTGAGAGTTGCCAGAGGTCCCAGCCCTCAATGTAACCATGAGGACAGGGGTGCTGTGGAGAGCTGCTGTGGTGTGGTTGTGGTGGAACTAACACTTTAAAGAAGGTGAGAGAACCCAGCCTCTGTGGAACCTGTGTCTTTCTTTCAAATACTCCTGGAACCAGTGACTCAACTTGAAATATGACTGGATACCAACAGCATAATACAGCTGTAACATAAAATATAATAGAAAAGGTGGTGATGTTGTATTGTTGATATCAGGAAGCACGTGTGGTCCAGGATCTTGTTGGGCCAGCCCAGTAAGAACACAGCCAGAAATGCAGCCTGTGACTTGCAATAGACACTTCTGAGGAACTTCCTGTAGGTTTTGATGTTGCAGTATTGGAAGCTTTTCCATAAGTGTTGACGTTATATTCCTATTCTCCATCTGCAGGCACTTCTTTTTTTTTTTGTTTGTTTTTTCCTCTTCCTTTTTCTGCATTTGAAGGCCTTGAAATTCTGAGGGGAAAGCTGCAGCAGGAAAGCACCCTGTGTGGTGGCAAAGGTATGAGTGGAACTGAGGGCATCTGTTCACTAGATCTCTGAGGAAATAGCTTCAGCAATGCTGCAGAACTTTCTGTGTCATTCATGAGTATTCAGATGGTAGTTCTACCTTCGAGCTCTCTGAAGAGACAGTTATGCTTAGTACTGAGTCCTACTGCAGTCTCTGAGTCAGTATTGTTGAATAATTAATCTGTCCAAAAAAAAAAGAGTTATGATGCTCTTATAAATAACATCTACTGACTGCAATAAAAAACAAAAGCATGTCTCAGTGAAGGGTGGGGGAAAGGAAGTAAAAGTCATTTTGGTGAATAAGACTGGGGGGCAAAGTGGCAAAAATACAAATAGATTGATCTTCTGCTCTTTAAAGGGTCTCTAACAATAGGAGCAAATAAAATGCCAATGCAGAGAATTTACTCTGTAAAAGCCAGTATGACAAGGTGCTCAAGTTCAGGTGTTCAGTTGTCTGACAGGGTTTATTTGTAACCTTCCAGGTGACTTCTCTTTCTTCTCTATTAAAAATAGCAAAAAACAGCACTGGGAATTTGGATATTTTTGCCTTCACCTATGGCTTGGGGAGAGGGGGTGCACATGGGAAATGTCCACTTGCGAAATAACTTCCAGATGAATCTTCAGGAGAGAAGCTTGCATGAGTAAGCACCCCCACAGAAACACACATTCAACTACTTATTAGTGGCTTCTTCTCCTCCCCGATCCTGCTCTAGATTCAGATGCCTCCTGCTGGGAATCTGCTCTGTGAGCCAGCTGATTCCCAGATCATGAGCTGTAGAGAGCTGAGGTTTGGCTGGAGGCAGTTCTGTATTCATATCTCCTGCATGTTGGGCAGATGATCTCGGGTGCAGATCAGAGATGATCTGAAATTTCATGCAGAGACCGAGGGAGGTTGCAAGTCAAGCCAGAAGGGATCTGTCTGTGTCCATCCAAAGGAAGTACTGCTTTGCAGGTGCTGCAGAGGCTTCAGAAAGAATGGGCAGTTACTGGGAAAACAAATAAGACTGGAACAAGATACTAAGCAGATAATAAAGTAGAAATATCCTCACAGAGATGAGGATGTTCTTATTTGATTGCTTGTATTTGCAGCACAGTGGTGATTGGATACCACCCAAAGCAGGGAGTTTGTCCTCTGGAAGGGGAAGAAGATTATGCCCTGTGCAGTTGTGCTGTGCAGGGAAGATGGGTGTGAGTGCATCCCTGAGATGTGCTGAGCCTTAGGTTTGGGAGACCTTTTTCTCCACTGAACAGCTGTGTATGTACATAATATATACATAACACACAATCCCTGTACAAAAAATTGGGCTGTGGCAGCTGTTGAGTATTCCCAGGTAGCTGAAGGTTTTAGAAGGTCTTAAATATCCTTTCCAACAGGCACTTGATGGAGTTGTGTAGGACATGAGAGTTAAATCAGCACTGCTGATGTTTTGCATGTTTAGTTAGTAACTAATAAAGTGGTGCATTGTACTTATTTATAGTATAAGAATCTTCTGTAGAAATAAACCTCCAGCTGGACAATTGGATCCTTGTCTAGATCCTGCTAGAGTTTCCTAGCTATTTACAGGGGTGTTAACAGTGCTCACAGATGGCTGCCTCATGCTTCTGAGTATTTTTAATTGTAACTCTCCAGTTAAAATTAAAGGGAAGCAGTTGCTTTGTGGTGTGTCCCCTGAACTGGAAGGCAGCAACAGGTTGAGACAACATTTAACCATTCCTTTGCATCTGGGTGGGGATTGTTAAGGTCCAGTTGAAGTTGTGTTTGGAGGGGGGGAATGTGTGGTAAGTGAGAGGAGGGTTTATGGGCACACTTTCTCTGTGCTGGTAAGAGTTCCTTGTTGTGGCTGCTATGAACAGCCTCCCCTGATTGAATTGTTCTGGCTCACAGTTATTGTGCTTATCCTGATACATTTAAAAATTGTAAGTGAGTTGGCAAGACTCAGTGGAGCCGTGATGTGCTCTAAGGGTGTTCATTTGTTTCGGCTGGTTGTTTTGTGGTTTATAGAATCATTGAATCATTTAGGTTGGAAAAAAACTTTTAAGATCATCAAGCCCAGCTGTTAACACTGTGTTCACCATCCCATGTCCCCAAGTGCCACATACACACATTTTTTGAACACGTCCAGGGATGGAGATTCCACTATTCTGGTGGCATTTGAGGTGTTCCCATGCTTGTTTCTACCTATGGTATCTTAATTGTTTACAAACTTGAGATTGAAGTAAATAAGGACTCTTGGGACTGCACTTAGGATTGTAGAAACAACCATAACTTTCTAAAGGCCAGACTTAATGATTGATTGATTGATTGTTGGTTTGTTTATTTATTTACTTTTAGAGTTGTGGGAGTAGGAAATGAAGGACTTGGCTCAGTGTGTAGAAGATGCTGGATCCTGGAGCAGACACTTGTAGGAGAGATCCAGCTTTGCTTCTGTAAATTTGGACTAAAAAGGCTGTGCTGAGCCATTTGGTGGAAATGACAAATAATTTATCCAGAGCAAGATAACTGATTTTGAGCATATCTAGCAAATGAGGATTTGAGTTTTTAACTCCCTACTGTGGAGTTCTTTAATGGTCAGTAGGTATTTCAGGGTTTTTTTTTTAATTTGTTGTCTTTTTTATTGTGCTCTTCAAAAGTGTAATATATGTCCAAGTTTCTGTAATGGAATCATTACAGGACCTAAAGGGTACATCCCTGATGGAGGGGTTATCCTTGATCAAGGTCTAGATACCTGCTGGAAAGAATGGAGAGCCAAACTGCTTAAAAAAAGAAAAAGGTTAATGTACCTGAGTAGATGTGGGGATTGTATGCACATGCACCTGAACAAATGCAAAGGAAATTCGAGGTAATAAGGACAGGATTGCATGTCCTTGCTACAGACATGCAACACTGAAACCATTCCAGCCACGTGGATCCTGGGTTTATAAACAAAGTGTTGGGGTTGTGATGCTTTGTGTAGCCTGAAGAGAATGGAGCTGATTATGGAACTTGATTGCTGCCTCTTTAAAAAATAGAAAATGACTATATGAAAAGTGAAACAGGAGCAGTAAAGATTCAAGAATACTAATTTAAGGAGCTTGAGTTAGTGAAGTCCAACACTACTTAAGTTTCAGACTGTTTTCCTCTGTATATAATGGTGTTGAGATGCATATTCCAGTAGGTTGCTGTTAGGATTTAAAAAAAAAAAAAAAAGAGATATTTTTTAAGAATGTAACTCTTCAGCATGGAAGTCCTTTCTCATCAAAGAAGAACAATGCATTTTGTCTTTGTTATATTTAATCTGAAAGATGAGTCTGAAATGCAAAGTGCAAACCTGTGGCTGTCTGCCCAGATCTGAAGGTGTGAATTTGAGTTTTGCTTTAGGGTTGTCCTTCTGCAGTGGTGTTCAGTTGATTTGGCATGTTTTTCTACTACTCTTTTTTAAAGGTTACTTAAATAAAACAACGTAATGTTTTTACTTGCAGCACTTGAAGAATCGGAAAGTGACATTTATGTGCGATTCATGAGGTCACACAAGTGTTATGACATTGTTCCAACAAGCTCTAAGCTTGTTGTTTTCGACACTACGCTACAAGTGAGTATTCTCCTTTCAGTCTGCCTTTGCTTGCAGTTCTTTTTTTTTTTTTTTTTTTAAATGAGTGTTTCCTGAGTGTTAAATGAAATTTGATCTCTTGAAGAGAAGTGCTGCCATCGTGCTGTGCTGTGACTGTACAAAACTATATTGTTTCAACTGTGTCTTTTGTGTTATGCCAGAGGAGGAGTTGGGGGAAGACATCCTAGCAGAACAGGAAGAGGGGATGTAATATGGTAATCTCTATCTAAAAATAAACATTTCAGATGAGCCCAAATTTGTTTTGGCTACCTGAATCTACATAAAGACATTTGGTGTAAGATCCTTGTGCAACAGCTAAAGAGTACCCAGGTGCTATGAGCCTATTCCTGCTATACTGATAAGACAGTTTAGGACTCAAATGGATGGCTTAATTATGCAAATTATTACATTCTCCAGAAAATTTTTGTTTTCAGCTTCTCATTTTGCATTTAATCAGTAAATCATCTGCTAGACTCTTGGCTCTGTCTGGAGAATTTGTTTGCCAAAAGAAGGCATTAGCTGCCTGCTATAGAAACAGACTAATCTGTTCTGCAGTGTGGTAGAATACTGTGGCTTTCTTTGTTTCCTGGATTTTGCAATTGGTATTTTTTTGCTTGCTTTGATTTTTGCTGTTTCAGTGTGTTTTTCCTTGTAAAGATGCTCCAATTCTGACTTAACTAAGCCCACTTAGTAATTTTGGTCTGGAATGTACTACTCAGACCTCAGCTTTCCACAGTCAGATGCAGCCATGTAACAGATACTCAGTCCCAAAACATTCACAAAACCATCCTGTGTATCAGATAATTGTATATAGTGCTGGACTGAGTGCTGTGATCTGAAAGGTGGAAAATCTACATGGACTTTCTCACCATCTTAGAGGGGGGAAAGTTCTGCAGTGTTTCCTTTCTTCTGCCTGAAAGAAAGGATGACTGTCAGCTCTTGATTAAAATATTTAGACCTCTTTGACCTGAAAAATCAGATTTAGGATGATGGGGTTCACTGTCGCTCTCTCAGCTCTTCTCAAAGACTGTTGGCTTCCTTTTAATTCCAGAGGATATTTTTTCCTCACACAATGAGATAATGTGCTGGGAGTTGGTATCTGCAGTGGGCATGACCCACAACCTGCATTGTCTGTGCTCACCTGGATCAAAGGCTTGAGCCTGGTCACTTGCAATTGGAGAGATGATTGTTCTGCATTCCATTTACCAGTTAGTCTTGAGGCCACTGATTCCTTTTGGAGTCTCCAGATCTCTTGATGAATGACATCAAGCCGGATGCCAGTTGTCATTTCTGGAGCTGTGTTGAGAAAATGATGTTAATGTCAAGAAGTGAGAGTTTCCTCTCCAGGGGGTGAGCCAGTGTGAGGTGACACCTGGGGAAACAGAGTGTGAGTAAATGAACCTTGCAAGTTTTCACCATAAAGGAGAACAGGTAGCTTAATGGTGATGGAAAACTTCCACCAGCACTTCACCAAAATCCCTGTCTTATTTGGCATCCCTAATGATTGGCATGGAGTACAGCTAGAGGAGAACAAGGAATGCCTTGGTCTGTGGTCATGGAGTCATATTCTCAGTCTGCTTCTCCAGGTATTTGGAAGCAGTGGTGGTAGAAGGGAAGTCTGGAATGTCTCATTCAGACTCTGTGGACCAAATCTTGAGTTTGTACTGCTGGTGAGGAGCTTTTTTTTTTCTCTAAACTGCATTTTTTTGACTTCACATTTTTACATTTAATCCACTCGCGTTACTTTTAAGTGATAAAGTCGTAATACTGTAAAGGAGGAGTCTTCTTCCAGCATGGGCACTATCTTCCAACTTAGCAGATTTTGCAAAACTATTTTAGAAAACACTAAAAAGATAGATCTGAATGCTTACCAGGCCTACACTGTTAGGAGGTCTTTTAAATAGTTCTCTTTAGTATTTCTGTTTAGTTATTTAACTGACACCCTGTGTTACTGTGCCACCATCAGTGTCTTCAAAACACATTACAGTCATTCAGTTTGGTGTGGCTGGTGCACAAACATGTATGGAATATAAAAATACAATAGCTTTTTTTATTTGTCTAAAACAGCAGAGTAAGTACATGGTGGAGAATTAACCCAATTAGGGTGGTCAAATAAAACTTCTAAACTGTTCCTTGCCTTTTAATTTTTAATGTATAAATCACTTGTTGTCCGGTACCTCAGGACTTTGTATCAGTTTGTAGTTTGAAAACACAGGTCTGAAACATTCAGTGTCCGTGAGTCCTCTCAAATGGATATTTGTCTTTCTTGGGTCTGTTTCATCCTACCCACATCAGTGTTTCACCTAATATAAAAACAAACAGACAGAAAACACCCACCAAATAAAAAGACATGGTGCCTTGAAAAAGTTCTCCAGTGATTTGAATTCAGGTTTTTAATAATGTTAGAGCTAAAACACACAAATTAGGAGCTCACTTCTCATCTCCCTTAATAAAAGTTAGTAATCATCAGTGGAGGAAGAAGGAAAAATGGAGCTGGGTTGTGTTCCCATGGCATCCTTTGAAAGATTCCGGATTTTGGATTTTTGTTTGGCAACAGTATCCCGTCTCCCTCTGCTGGTCAGCGATCACAGCACACATCACATGCCTCTACCCTGGAAAACTATTCGTGAGATACTTTGGAAAGTATTCTAAACCTGCTGTTAGTTGTGGGAAAATTGGAGATATCACCCTTATATAATGTGGCACCAATCATACCACTGAAGCAACACTGATTCATAAAAGTAAATGTTTAGTCTCAGTGTCTGTGAGGAAATTAGTATGATGTTTCTAAAGGAATCTTGTTTTAGCTCTGAGAGAGGAGATCGTGATGTGCCCTTACATTGGAAATAGAAGAAAGGCTTTAAATAGCAGAAATAGCAGCTAATAAAGAGCAGGAAAGGGCTGAGTCTCTTCAGACCTGCTTATGTGTCAGTCAGAAGGCTTGGGGGGGAGCTTGATTCCAGCAGCTGCCAGCATGTGACAGATCCCAGTGCTGGCACAGCACTCTGTGCTGGAGTGTCCAGAGCACATGTGTGGTGTGTTTCGTGTCACCTGCATGTGGCTGTGACAGCTGTGCTGGGGCTCTTGCACCTCTGCTGGACATCAGCTCCTGTGGTGAAGGAGAACTGTGCTCAGCAGGACAAGGTGCCCCTTGGCACCCAGCATCCACACTAAATAAATAAATGCAGTGTGCTGAGCCCTGCTCTGTTTAGCTGCCTGAGGCCAACTAGCACAGCTCAGTTTGCCTCAGTGAGGTTTCACTTAGAGCTTCCCCAAAACAGGATCTGCATCTGGTCTGCCTGCCTGGAGTGGTGCCTGCCCCATGCTGAACCCTGGAAGTGGCAGATGTTGCCTGGGAAAGTGCTTGCTGGCTCAGTTTTCTTGATTTAGACTGACAGTGGACTGTTCTTTCACCTTTTCAGTTTATTAATGCTTATTTGCTCCTCATAAATATTTATAGAATCATATTGAACTTCATGGCTGTGGCTTTCCCCTGCCTGTGACCCACGAGTGCTCCTTGTTTGTGACAAGCTGCTGCCTTTGGCTTTTCCCAGGGAAGATACTGTCTTTGCTTGGCACACATTAAAGAAACTTCATAAAGTCTGATCTGACCAGGAAGGGAGTCAGGAGGCAATTAGATGTTATGAGCTTTCCTGTGAAGTCTGGAAATTTGACTCTGTGGATGATGGGGAAATGGGGCAAGTTGCAACAGTGTGCAGCTCACAGTGGATAAACTTTTTCATCTTTTACACATCTCCTGGCATGGAAACAGGAGAATAAACCCTTCACAACCCCTAGGGGAGGGATTAGGGAGGTTGTCCCTTGAAGGGCTGCTCTAAGTATTAAGTATTACTGTTCTTCTTCATTCTAATTATGCTAAATATAAATGGCTCTGGATTGTCTTCATGACAGACTTCAGGAAACCACTGAGCTGAATGCAGATTTATTGGTCACCAGCTTGTGTCTTCAGCACAGCATGTTAGCACTGTGCAAGTGTTCATGCATTTGGTGTGCAGATGATCTGGGGGAAGGAGGGGACACCCAGGTCTGCCTTGCCTTTCTTTTTGTTGGTTTTAACCTGTATCAGGTACATACAGTGACACAGCAATCTGATCTTTTCCTTTGATGGAAAACAAAACAATTCCTGTATTAAATTCAAAGGTGAACAAAATATAACACTTTGTTCACGTTCTGTCTGCCAGGTTACTTTGTCTAACATCATCTAATGTGATTTCAATTTTTCCTTGTTGCTGCATGCATCTGGTTTTCTTAGAGACCAATGCATTCCCTGCCCCATCCTGAACTGTGTTAGCATGTTTTAAGGAAATGCCTCTTACCTAGCTTATAGCAATCTCTGAAGCTTAACTCCAAAAGCTTTCTTAAGGCCAGATTTTTGTCTGACCTTGAAAGAAATGTATTAATTTGTTGTGGCTTTGCCCAGACTACACAAAGATGAGAAGGATTAGCTTGTTTTCTAGCACAGAGCAATTAACCCTTGAAGAGGAGTGTAGAAGGTGAGTATTAGATGGGGACTTCCCTGCTTTGTATCAAGCAGCAATCTGCAGTCCCAAGAATGATCTGTTAGCAAATGTCTGGAATTTGCATAAGCTCTCTTTGGGTCAAAAGCTCTATCTAATCTTTGACTAAATTATATTCTTACCTGTTACAAGTAAATTTGGGTCTTAATAAAACACAGATAGCTTTTGCTCACCATGACCTTGAAACTGTTTCTAAAGCATTTGTCCAGCACTTCATAAACTATTAAAAATCATATTTATGTGGAAACAGTCATCAGAATAAGCTTTCAGAATCCTAAAGACTCTTTCCTTTTATTTTCTTCTGTATGCTGAAGAAATCTTTGCGTGACTCGGCTAAATTATTGAACCTGTCTGTTTAATGAAATTACTTAAGTTGTTAATGGACCAGATGTTGTTACCACCAATGTAGGCATTTGTCAGAACCTGTCACTCTGGTAAGAGCTCAAATAATTTTCTGCCACATAACTAAAAAAAAATTTTTAAACAATGTTCTGGAAACTTCTTTAGTGATTTCACAAGCTGGCAGTAAATACACCTTGTAACTTCTGCAGAGCATGCAATGGATTCAACATTGGAAGAATGGAAAAGGATTTATATGTCTCTTCCTTGTGCTGACTCTGTTCAGTAAATGGATTTATTATTCTGATTCTCTTCAGGTCATTCTTGACTGGGGTGTTGCCTCTCTCCACGGTAATGAGATAAATGAGGCTTCCAGGAATAATGCTCCAGAATGGTTTGCTCCCAGAACCACACAGCAGACTCTGGGTCTGCTGTCACACAGCTTTACAAAAGGGTTGACTGTCTGTCCCTTACTTGGCTTTGAGGTTTCTCCTTGATGAAGCTGCTGGTGTCTGCATTTCTGAGGAGTGTGAATACCCCTCCTTGCTTACCCGGCCCACAGAACTGTAAGAGAATCATCTAATTTAGCCTCTAACCAGCATGTGGGCTGAGGCAGTTGAGCAGCCACATAAAAGCTCCCTTCATTGAGATCAGGCTGGAATCAGTAGCATAGTATGGGAAGACTGTTGTGTTTCCTCAGAGCTTCTCCTCTGTATACTGGCATACAAGCATAGGAGTTCAATTCCTGCAGCTCTCAGAATCAATAGGAAGTGCTCATTTGTGGATCTTGGAGGAATGATAGGTGCCATTTAAACAGAAATTTCTACACAGGGTGTAGGTGAGGTGTTTGTGCTTGGCTGAGTGAAAGTTAAGTATTATTCTTCTTGCCTTCTCTGCCCCATCACCACTTTTTGGGTAAGAGCTTAATCTGTGAAGGAATTTCTGTGTCCTTCCCCATGGAGCTGCTCCCACTGGCTCTGCCCATCAGATTTACCAGATGTTCCCTCTTAGCCCATTGTGGTGTGAAATCTGACTGCAGAAAGCTCCAATTTGGACACATTGACACAGAGCATCAGTGCAGGTCTTAGTTCGGTGTCTTCAGCTGGTCTGGGACCTTTCCACAGGCATGTGGTGTGGGGAAGAATTCTGCATATGGACATGGCACCTGCGCCTGGGGGAGAAATCTGGAATATATAGTTTTAACTTGAGGGTAAGACTCTGTTATTTCTGGGGTTTGGCTTGGCCCTGAAGGATATTAAACCATTGCATCTTAAATTTTACTCAGCTATGGCAATAAGAAGTGCATGATCTACCCAGGAATGTTCCCTTTCCATCACCTGCAAAAGATAAATAAATTTTGGTCTGGTTTCATACAAGCTTTCAAAAATTCAGCCTGAGCTAGAGGACCTGATTGTGAGTGTTTATTGGTTGGGGTTTTTCAGATGTTGAAGGAAATGTAGCTGCCCAGTTAATAACAGGTTTGTCCAATATTTCTCCAATCTACTTGGTAAGGTAAAGGAGGAAGTTTGTGCTTGTCCCTTGCCCTAGGTAAAAGTCTTTATTGTCCTTAAGTAGCCTCTTTGTTTAACAGCATAGTCCTTTGAGGAGGAAATGCTTCTAACAAATTCATAGACCAAAGAAGAAAATAATTGGCAAATGAATTTGAATGTAGCAGTCATAATGCAGAGATGGTTGGTTGTGTTCTTCATTCTGGTTTAGTTTCCTCAGACAAATCAGTTTGTAAAAACACTGAATTATATGCACCAGAAGAGGGATTTTTAACTTTTCAAAATAGCTCCTTTACAGGACTGTAGTTCCCTCTAACTTAAAAAGATGTCTGGATTGGGCATCACAGCTTTATTTGAAGGAAAAAAAGAAAAAGGCATTACAAGTTAAACATGTTTCCCAGTGTGAATTGCCTTCAAAGTGAAAGTGCATGATGGACTTGGAGACTATTTAGCTTATACTGCTTTTGTATTATCAGGATGGTTATTGTGGAATCTGGGGGTGCAGGAGTATTCCAACTTAGCTCATAGGAAAAAGTCCTTTGAAGGTGATGCTAACAGCAAGGAAGAGGAGGGCTGTCCAAAGAGCTCTGTGGCAAAGTTGTATTTTCATCTTAGTAATATAACATGTTCCCAAATAATATTTCATGGGCTTTGTTCAGGTGGCAGCCTTGTACAGAGGAAGCACTGCCTGGAATCCTGGTGGTGTGAGGGAGTAGCAGGGGAGACCTGTTGGCAAGACCATCAGCTTTACCTGCGGCAGTTTTTTCTTTTTCCTCTCTTGGAGACTTGCTAAGATTTGGGCGGCCAGAGAACTTGCCATGCTACTTAAAGAAACACAGTCCTGTTTATGTTGGGCTAGAAACTATTGCCTAATTCAGAAGTCTTGGCTTATAAACACACTTGAATCAAGGAGTAAAGTGTGGGTTGCCCAGGTTTTACACTGTACAAAGGTTGAAGCAGAGCCCTGATGATTTTCCTGTTACAACAAAGACCAGCTGTGCTGCTGTGTGTCTTCCTACTTGGTAAGAACTATTGAAATGGGAGTGTTTGGCCTCTTTAAGAAGGAATTCTCAGAGTAACTTTCTCTTCCACCTTCATGCTCTTAATGGTGAGAGGAGTCTGTGTCTGCAGTGACTTTGCCACATTTGCTCACGTTGTGAAGATAGAGACAATGCTGTTTTCCTTTGGAAGTATAAAACTTTTCCCCCTTTGCAAGGGGAAGCCATTGAGAAGCCCCTCCATGCCTTGGTGTTTGATACTTAAAACATGTGAGTGTATTAGTGTAGAAATCCAACCTTTAGTTCTTCAGCTATCCTACCCAGTCTGCTAAGACTGGATGCCTTCCTCTAGTAAATTCCTTTCAACTACATGTCAAACTTTATACATGCTAGGAAGGGTGGTTATTTCTTAGGGGCTGCCTGAAAGATTTGGGTGTGATACTGTGGTCCAAATGTGTATTTTTGGAGGTATTTGTCCTCTCTAGTTTTGTACTCCTTTGAAATACTTGGGAATAAAAATAAGCTGAGAATTTGTCAACTTACCCAGTGAAAATGATGTTGAATGTTCGAGATCACCTTAGAGCATCCATCCATCAGGGATCAGAGATGATAAAAATGTCAGTGATTTGGTGGGTCTAATACTGCTTTTATGGGAGCTCTGTGCTAAAGATTGTAAGAAGGAGCTTCTTCCTTTCTGTTCTGATGTGATAAAATAGGCATTTCCTTGGGTTACATTAGGGACTTTCCAGGCAAGTGGCTGATACTGGCTTACATGGTGAAACAGAGGTACACATTTATCATCCTGTCTTTTGATGGGAGCCACACCACAGATGTTCTGGCAGATCTTTGAATACTGTCCATGCTACTGGACCATGATTTGCATCATCCTCTTGCTTGGTATCTGAAGGTGTTCTGTAGCTTTGTTTCTTCCTTTGCCACCTTTGAGCCTTTTCAGTGAATTTTGTCATGAGGCAGTGGTGCTGAGTTGTGTTTTTCAGCTCAGTAGGATTCTCTGCTCACCTCTCACCCTTAAGCACCGGGAACTGTGACACCTCTTTTCTCACAACAATTTGTCAAGGACAGGAATCTTTTTGCAAGGCAAATGAAGCCAATTATTTCAACAGCAGCAGTCACCCTCCTTCCCTTATGGGACAGTCCAGGAAGACAAGTCTGAAAGCACTGGTTACTTATGGACATAGTTACAGTTTTCATAACACAGTGTTGGGTAAAACAAACGTGTGTGTGTTGTACACGCAATGATTTTTTGGAAACAAGCTCAACCTGAGTTTTTCTTTCAGGTGGTTCCCTTATTCACAGATGTTTACTGGAGAGAGTGTTTCTGCAAGAGCTTGTAAAATCCCTGGGATCTCGTAAGAAGGAGTGTCCCTTTCAGTGTTTCCCAGCAGTGAGGATAAACTTATTATATAGTCTGGTGAAATCTTCTACCTCTGTTCTGGTTTCACTGCCTGGTAATCCAGCTATTTTAGGAGCTCACTAACCGTAAGGGATGAGGTTTTCCAAATATTCTACCTGAGAAACAGGACTTTGATGTCTGGGTCTCTTGCTTTCTTGTTAATGACTGTTGTATTGGAAGAGGCTTTGTCCTCCTTCAGCCTTGCAGTGGAAATGTTTGAGTGGTGTGCAGGAACAGTGACCTCCAGATGCTGTGTCTAACCTAAATTAGTCTGTTCTTTTATTCAGCGTATTCACAGTGTAATGAGTTCCTGCTGTAAGAAAAGCTTGTTCCTGTTGTGCTCAGTGTAGTGGAATAGCAGCTATTGTTGAGGTGATCTGTGATACAGCTAGGATTTAATTGCTGTGTTCTTTTGCTGAAATGTGACTCTTCTACTTAAAGGGCAGAATCTTGGAGAAGACAGTCACACAAAGTAGGATTGCTCTTCTAATTGTAAATGTCTAGACATCTTAGTGAGGGGGGAAATGGCATCTATGGGACACAGCTTCATCCTGTGGAAGGCTGGTGAGTCATGCCCCAGCTGACTGGGAAGTCAGGGCGAATATGCAAGGTCAGGGTAAATGTCAGAGCAACCTCTAAATTTGGGCAAATGAATCCCATTTTTAGTGGTTCACTGTGTCTGTAAGGACATGGTTAATAAGAACAAAAGTGCTTTGTTTAAAAAGTGTTTGTACATGGTGTTGAACAGCAACAATCTATGGGCTCTGGCTGCTGAACAATGGGTTTGTGAAGGTCAGGCCAGTCAAAAACTGTGAGGTTGAGAATTAATGACACTGTTGGAGGTCCAAAGATGGGACATGGTGGAGATCTTCAAAGGCTACTAACTATATATCATCAGAAAGCAAGATCCTTGTGGGTATTTTCTGCATGAACATCACTGCAACATCTAAAATTACTGGACAGAAGCCCAGCTCCACACCCCTGTGCTTTGGCTGGCCACCAAGCAGTACTTTGGGCAGCTGAAATTGATCAGCCACAGAAACTGCAGGGAAGTGTGAGTGGATGAGTATATGTTTGCACTAGCAAGCAGTTTTAACAAAGAATTAAGATGTTTAAGGGTTAATCAACCAATTAAGGGGTTTTGCTTTGTAATTTCTTTACTTAAATAAGAGACATTAACATTAAGAACTGATGGCGTTATTACTTTATTTAAAAGGTGGCCATGTAACATTCTCTACATGACAGCTGAAGGCAACAATAGCAGTGTCACTTGAGCTGTGGTCTAGGAGGACGGCCCAGGGGGTTGAGTTTAAGTATTTCTTTACTAAATTTTGGTGGTTTATTACATCAAATGTTTAATATCCTAGTGCTTAAGCTAAAATTCTTGTCTTTTGTGAAAGATTTAATTCTGAAGTGTCTTAATAGCTGTATCTGTTCAGCAGCCCTCAGGTTTTCCAAAACGTGTCTTTTAAAGCTGGACAAGATGGCACCTAACTGAAGATTCTTGTGATTCTTGGAGGCAAATAACTTGCAAGTAAACCAAACAGGATCAGGGCAAGAACTTAAGCTTTGAAGAATCCTTTCTTTTCCTTCTGAATTGTCTACAAGCTCAGCATCTTGAGTAGTATATCTTTGGAACTCTCTCTCTCGAAGTGTCTTTTCTGAATCTAAAGTAATACCTCAGCCTTGCTGTCTCACCCATCTGAGCATTGTGCTAACTGGTGTTCTTTGCTGCTACTGTGTCTGGGAAAGAAGTAGTAGCAGGAATCTGGAGACTGCCTGAAGTGCTGTAGTTGGCTCTCCACATGTTTTCTGCCACGGGCATGCTTCTTTTCCAGGTTATCAATTACAGGGTTTGTAAACTTGCTGGAGGAGTTGTGTTGCATGATTGCTATCTGGGAGAAAGTTTTTTCTCCCCTGGCCTCAATAGATTAGCTGTTCTCTTCTTGCCCTGATCCAGCTTTGAACATCTTTCTCTTGTGAAAAACTGGGGACATGAGCTGACAGTGACTGTGACCTTGTGTGATGGCATTTGTTGGGGAAGGATACCAAAGCTGAAAGCTTAGGATTTCAGGCAATGTGAGTGTCCTTTCCCCTTTTCTTGATGAAGAATGGTTAGAACTTATTTTGCCCCAAGCTGGAGTTGGTCTGTGTGAACTCACATCTGTCTCATATCTGCTCCCCAAATAGTTCCCTGCATTTGCTGCATTGACTCAAAGTGTGATGCTGTTATGTGGGAACACTTCATGTATCTTGCCCAGAGGGTTTCTTTGTGGTTTCAGTCTTCCTCATGAGTTAGGATGCTCCTGTGGTGGATTTGGTAATGTTTGTTCAGGCTGGCTCCTCCTTGTGTCTGCTGGGTGGCTGAACACCTCTGGCATCTTTCTGTTTAACCATTTTCTAGATAAATCCTGTGTATTTAGTCCTACTCGTGGCCATGAGGTTTTGTTGTTGTTTTTCCCCATGTGGCTTCTTCAGTTTCAGTGCAGTTAAGGGGTGATGGTGATGGTTATTCCTGTTCTTTGGTGATATGGGATCTCTGAAGTCAGGAGGCAGCTTTGAGATCTGTCATCTGCTGATGTTTGGAGGGTGGATTTGCTTCTCATGATCAGGGAGGAAGCAGACAACCTGCAGAGATGTAGCAAGAAATAGGGATCACTGCCTGATTCCGTTGACTGTGAAGTCCTTTTGTTCCTGTTGGTCTGTTTTGGAGAGGATCCCCTTGGCACATAATTTAAAGTAGACCTTTAAGACAGTGATGTGAAATCGTGATCTGTTCAGATTGCAGTCATCAAACTATTGCAATTCCGTGTTATTTGGACCAAGGACAAGTTTCATGGATACAGAAATAAAGATTGGTTGTGTCTTGGTTTTGTGCCAGGTCAAGACCTGGGCAAGAACCATCACTTCTGTACTGTGTTTTTCATAGGAAGACTATTCAGGGGTGTGGGCAGGACAGGAAGGAGGTCATGTTCCAGCACATCACCAGATCAGGATTTTGAGGTGCAGCAGTGCCCAAGTCCTTCATTTTCAGAGAACCAGAGTTCAGAGGGAAGTATTTCTTTTCAGAATGACACCATGACCTTGTAACTTCTGATTCTGGGGAGGATTAATTCATTTAAAAATTGAAGTACTTGGTTGATTTCTTTAGCAGCAAACCAGGCTAGGTAATTCTTTAAACTTTCAGTCATATTTAGAATAATCAAACTTTTCAATTTGTATAAATCAGGTGTCTGAAAGCTGTAGGGGACATGGAACTGCTGTTGTTTCAATCTCATTTTTTAACAACGTGCTATAGTAAACATGGACTAGAATGCAGCCCACTCTTCATGTGTTAAATTTAAGGCCCACTCTAGTTTATGGATATATCAGAGGCCTTCATTTAGAATATTCACAAAATTAAAGAAAAACAGATCTGG
This sequence comes from Illadopsis cleaveri, assembly GCA_013399915.1. Classification (NCBI taxonomy): domain Eukaryota; kingdom Metazoa; phylum Chordata; class Aves; order Passeriformes; family Timaliidae; genus Illadopsis; species Illadopsis cleaveri. The sequence continues at coordinate 583,163 of VXBB01021475.1, forward strand.
TTTTGCTAAGCTTCTTCTAGCTTTTTAACCATTTTAAAAGTAAAATGTTTAAGGTTTCTGTTTGGCATTGTGGCTTCTGTTCCCTTTTGAATGCCAGCTACCTGTTTATACTGCGTTTGGGTTTTTTCCTGGTGAAAAAGGAAACCCTTCTGTTGGTGTCTGGTATGCTAAATCAAGGCAAAAAAATTGAAATTTGTTTAGTTTTTCTTCTTCTTTTTATTTTTGCAGGTAAAGAAAGCCTTTTTTGCCTTGGTGGCAAATGGTGTGAGAGCAGCTCCGCTGTGGGAGAGTAAAAAACAGAGTTTTGTAGGTAAGTAGTTCTGACATTTTTCAGGATTACTTGAATTTCCAAGGTGGTTTATTGTTTCAGAAGGTGGTCTGAGCCTGGCCATCATGTAGCATCCCAGAGAAATACTGGCAAAGAGAGTTTCCTTTCCCTCCTTGTGAGGAGTGAAATGGTGCCAGCTTTCACAGCATTGCTGTGCCTTGAGAATCATGATGCTTCTTTTAGGTCCCAGCCTTCTGAAATTCAGTCTCTAATATTTGCACTTCACTGTGTATTTAAAAATAAAGGCAATGGTCACAGAAAGGAAAATTTGAAGTCAGGAACTATAAAGAGAATAATTTAATATTCCAGTATCCCAATATAAGTGCAGTACGAGCCTGTCTCTGCCTGTGCTCAATAAGGTGCAGTGAGGATCTCTAAAACCAGAACTGAAGCTACAGAGACGTCTCATGTTGGGTGAAAAACATTAGATCTATGTACTGCTTTTTGAAAAAATCATGTCATTAATTACCACAACGATAATCTCCCAAAACTAGATCTCTCTGGCAGTTAGAAAATGGGGTCACAGTGGTGGTGACAAATGGAATTATATGTAAGTCTTGTGACCTGGAACATTGAGGATTCCTGGAAATAAATGGTAGATACTTAATAAAGCATTTGTTAAAATACTTTAAATCCAAAAGGGGAGGAGCAGTCTTGCAATACACCATAGGAGTGCTGTGGTTTGTTTTGTTTTGGTTTTTTTTTTATTTGATTTCATTTCATGTTCTGTCTGTAACTAAGCTCTACTGATTTAAAGCTGACCTCCAGATTAATTTTTCCCTTCCCCATTTCTTAGTTTCTTCAGTTTAGATGTAAGAGTAGTAAACAGTGGAGCAATTGCATCTTCTCAATCTAGAACTTGAAAGCTCAAAAAAGATTAATATTTTCAGGTAACTAAACTAATCATCAATATTATATTACATAGCTTGGTGTTGGTGCTTAAAAAAAATATATATATATATACACAATGGATATGCAGGTTTTTTTCTTTTGAAAAGTCACATTTCCATACAGACATTGAGGATTACCATGGAAATGATTGAATGAAGTTCTGAAATAAGTATTGGTCAAGAAAAATGTATTATACTGTTCCTTCATTTGAGTCTAGGAGTCTGCCTGACTTGGCAAGTACATAATGAGAATGTGTCTTATTCAAAAAGAAAATGAAAGGCAAGAATAGTTCTCCAACCTTGAAAGATGTTCTAAAACCCCTCTTTTCTTGCTATGTTTTTGGTGTGGATGTGGTCTGAATTCAAGGGGTTTTTTGAATCAGATTGAAAGTGAGGAGAAGCACATGGATTATAATATTGAATATTACTTCAGATGTTTTTTTATTCTGAAGCACTGTGACAGTGTGAAAGTGAATAAACATGGGTTTGAAATCCTACTGTTAAATAGTCCAATGCCAGTAGTATTTTACATGGATTTAACATTTATCATATTATGTACTGTGAATATAAATTGAGAAAATAGCTGAAAGTTCTATTTGTTAAGTATATATCTAAAGACCTGCTTTTTTTTATGTATCACTTGTTACAGGAATGTTAACGATTACAGATTTCATTAACATACTGCATAGATACTATAAGTCTCCAATGGTAAGTATGATGTTAAGCTATAATTTGATCACTTGCCATACAGTACAGAGACTGAAATACCAAACTGAAAAGTTATGATGATTGTGATTATTGTTTAAGTCTTTGGATGGTAACTTACAGAGGCTTGGGTGCTGTAAAAAATCACTGTTCTTGGAGTGATGGTATAGAATAAACAAGTTAAACTAGTTAAATATATGCAAATATTTTAGTTACGTGGCTGAATTGCACAATCAGTTGGAGATCTATTGACTTCAATTAACTGTAATTTGAAATTCCCATTGGCAGTCAGTTGATGAAATTCTCTGGCTTGCATGTTCATACAAGCATTTACATCCCTTTCTTGTTCCTGTCAAGTCACAATTCCCCCTCTACGAATTAAAACATATGTACTATGTTTTACTAGCCACAAAAATCAAGAACAGTTGGATGGAGCAGACATCTGATGTATTTGCCTTCTCAAAGCTCATGTTACTTCTTAAAATGTATGGTGAAATTCTTGTCAGATGCCATTAGTGTGGTGCACTGTCATTTCTGCATTTTGAAGAATTCTCTTTTTCTCCCTGGGGATTGACAGGGAGTGGGGAGAGGAACAAATGAAAAGTGCTTGCACACTGGTGGCTCCTTTGAAATTGTTTCCATGTTGTGATGACCCTCTACGTCAATATTACTGATTTTTCCATGAGACTTTACCTAATGAGTTCTCACTCATTTATATTATCTAAGGTCCTGTTCATAAGTTCTGCTTAAACTGGCAGCAGTAAGGAGGGACAATATCTGACTTAAGTGACTGATGCAGTCTTCTCTAAGAACAATAAATAAATGAATGTTCTATCAGGGAATGCTCTAGTTTTAATAGGTGAAATTATGGAGAAAATATCATTCTTAAAGTATTAATCTTTTTTTTCTGAAAGCATCAGCACATACAGTATTAAGCACATTGCTACTCATGTGCTAGATAATATCCACCATTGAGTGATGAGGAACATCCAGGTAATTTCTCCCTAAAGAAATGCTCTTGCTTGTTAGTGATCAGGTAACTTTATTCTGTTAGCATTAAGAAGTCAGGTGGTCAGGGTAAGCTTTTTACTAGTGTGGATGTGTGAGGAATCACCCAAGGGCTTACCCTGGATGGTTGTTTGAAGGTGATACGAATTACTGAGGTGATGCCTTCGAGTCCAGATAAAACCTGGACTGCAAACCTAGGCCAGTAAAAGGCTTTCCTGTCCCCTGAAATGATAAATCCAGGATTGTACTTTGCATTAGGGGCAGGATTGTACCCTTTCTCCTTGTCACAGGAAGTGTTGTGTTGGACTGTTCTTACTCTTGTTAGATTTTAGACAATGAAATAAACAAAAATTATTCAGGTGTTTACAATGTTAATGATGGATTTAAAATTAAATTACTTCAAGTTGAACTTCCATCTACTCATTGTAGGTTCAGATTTATGAATTGGAGGAGCACAAGATAGAAACCTGGAGGGGTAAGAATATTTACTACTTGGTTGGTAATTTACTAGGTTCTGATGTTTTTCAGTATAGTGGATTTTGAATTCATCGTAGACTTGTCTCTACATATTTTTAATATTTTGGCCTCCTTATTTTTCTATCTGAAACAGCTATGGACTGGTGATGTGGGCTATATAACACTTTGCCCCTCATTCATGGCTCTTTAAGAAAGGAGAAATCAAGTGGAGTGAGGCATATGTGGAGTGGGAGTGAATAGAGCTGTGCCTCGGTGAGCTGCACGATGCAGCCAGAAATTCATGCAACATTCTGGGTGTGAGCAAAGGTGCTGAATGGAGGGAGGCATCACCGTGTAACAAGTAGTCTGTATCCCCTGGAGTGATACATGGAGGTGTCTGTGTGCAGCAGGCACTCCCAGAACCAGAAGGAGTAAAGGATTATTTGTTGTAATTGCAGTGACCTCTGCTGGTATCAAGCTTAGTGCTGCTTTAAACTTTCATGTCTTTTTAATGTCAATATAGAGCACTGTGCACAAATGGTAGAATAACTAGCTGTAAATTGCTGTCTGCCACTTAATTTTGTATGAATGAATTCATGAGATGCTTTCATAAAAAAGCTGATGTTTTCGTGTGAAGTGGTAACAGTCTATTAATTTTCTGTCCACAGAGCTTTATTTACAAGAGACTTTTAAACCTTTAGTGAACATCTCCCCAGATGCAAGGTAGGGTTTCACTGTTCACTCTGCGTAGCTTGAAATACACTAATGATGTCTCAACTCTGAATTTAAGGCCTCTTTATATAAGAAGAAACAATTTGCATTGTAAACTACAGTACAATAAAGAAGAACTGTCTTTTAATATAATCAAGAAGGGGCAAGAACTTTTTTTTTATTATGAGTGAAGACTTTTTTGATTATCCAAAGAAGGGAATTTTTAATTGAACTTTTGTCGTTTATCAGCACAACTGTTCTGGTAAATGAGCTAGACGTGGGACAAAATTAAAATGCAAAGCAGGCAATAGGATGACCCTTCAAGCTAGCCTGCAGGTCATCTTTATTTCCTGAAAATCAAAAAATTTAGAACCCTTCAGCTGTCTTGTTCTCAGCAGTCACAGTAATTGGAAACTTGAAGTCCTTTGCAAGGCAAGTAACTTTCCTTAATTAAGGGAAAGACAATATCTCTGTGGTTTGTTCTGCTCTACTATAAGGTTCTGTTTCTTAAAATATAAATGACTGTCCTTTTCTTCTTGATTGAAGTTAAAAGAAATAGTTTTTAAACTGTCATTATGACTTATTTACTAAATAACTTGAGAGAAAGATTTACTTGATCACTTAAGTCTTGAGTACTACTTAATTGCTGAACTGGAGAGTGAAATTCTGGTTCTTGCTTTCAGTTCACAAACTGACCAGGATTATTTGTGCCCTGGCAAAGGAAGCTGGTGAAGGGAGCTCCAGTGATTGCATTGAAGTAATGATGTGCTGTATCCTCAGTGGAACTGCCATTTAGTCATGAATCAGTCGTTCACTTCAGTCATGAGGAATGGATTTTGAATGGTGGCAGGTTGCAAATAATATTGTTAAGACAACAAAATAGCCTTCATTGTTTTCAGTCAGAGATGCAGCACAAGAAGCCTTGCCATAAAGAAGATGCAGTAAAACTTTTATAAAAAAGTTAAAACTTTCATGAAGGTCAGCTTCAGAGCTGATCCAGAGATGGGCTTGGGTCCCGTGACAGTCAGACTGCAGCACTTAGGAGTTGTTAAATGCTTACTCCATGAGGGGAATCTGCAGCAGTGGGGGAATCTTGGCTCTGTGTACATTAAATGGGGCTATTTCATCCCTGTGGTGAACTCAGAACACACAGCTTGTGTATGGGAAGAAACCTGCTTTAGCAACTAGGAGTTTATCAGAGTTCTACCAACTTCAATACTTGCTAATTTATTTCATTGTTGGTCAACTGCTTTATCTTGGTCTTACTGCACCAAGGGAAAAAATAAAGTGTCACTTGCAAGAAGAGCAGACTTGCACAGGTTGGAGTGTTGCTAAATCCTAGTCTGCAGTGCTGCATGAGAATGTTTTAGATCTCCTAAGGATAGTTTATTGCCAATCCCCAGTGATAATTCAGTGAAATTATTGTTTGGGGTTATTTGCATATATGTATGTAGCCATAAAAATGCCCTTTGTAGAAAATGTTACAGAAGTTTGGGATTGAGACTCATTAAGTGCAAGAACTCAATTTTTCACAGTTTGTCTCTTAACAGAAAGAGCCATTCTGAGTGCAGGGATACTGCAAGCACAACACTTGCTGGAAAAACAGTTTACACTTTTTAAGAAATAGTTTTTCTATTACTTCATAGCACAAAATGAACTTTCTATCACATTTTCCTNGCACTTGCTGGAAAAACAATTTACACTTACGAAATATTTTTTCTATACTTTATAGCACAAAATGAACTTTCTATCACATTTTCCTAATGGATATAGGTTTCCATGGGCATATAGTTGTTGATATGTTCCAAAGCAAAAAGGTACAAAAGTTAATTTGAAATCCTTCAACTTCTGTTTTTTATAGCATTAAAGATAATGCAAATAATTACCACATATACTTCATGTGGGTTTATAAGTGTGTGCATATGTATCACTTGGCGTTACTTGTTAGCTGGAATTCATTAAAAAAATAAAATGTTTTTCTCCTCAGCCTTTTTGATGCTGTATATTCGTTGATCAAAAACAAAATCCACAGATTGCCAGTTATAGATCCAGTCAGTGGAAATGCACTTTATATACTTACCCATAAAAGAATCCTCAAGTTCCTCCAGCTTTTTGTAAGTATTTAAAGCTATGCTGTGCTTAACTTATTTTTCCCCACAGTAGACATCTGATGTAATTAAGTAATTAAAGTCTTAGTGCAGAAATTTCATAGTGAGCTTCTATATTCATTATGTCTTTGTGTATCTTTTATTGGTAACAGGGAAATTAAAGCTTGGTATAAGGCCTATATTTTATCTTTACTTCTTTTTACTCCTTTAAAGAAACCTAAACACCAAGGACTTATCTGTTGGAGTAATTTGCTGTTGTTTCTGGAACATCTTCTCAGCTTCAGGAGTTTGTTTACATGAAAAAAAAAAATTAATTGTCTCCAGAGATGAGATTGTTTGGCCTCCTGTTCATTGCTGTAACTAACATTACTACAGGGTGTAATGACAAAGCAACAAGAATTCAGAATAAATGTTCAGATTAATGTTTTCTGTCTTCTGTCTCCAGTTTTAATGGGAATGACATAGCTCAGGATCTACAGCTTTTAGTCATGTGCTACTACAAAGAAAAAAAAATGGAGCAAAAATCCTAGTTACATTGTCTTAATGTAGAGATGCTTTGAACAGAAACCCCTTAGGTTGTTTGGGTTTTTTATTAATTTGCATTAATCAGGAAACTGCAGTGACCTGTAACCATCACTTGGAGTCTGCAGAGGATGAGTGTCTGTCAGTGTAAACCCATTCCTTCTGACTCCCCTAGATGTCAGAGATGCCAAAGCCTGCCTTTATGAAGAAGAATCTGGATGAACTTGGAATAGGAACTTATCACAACATTGCCTTCATACATCCAGACACTCCTATCATTAAAGCCTTGAATATATTTGTAGAGCGAAGGATATCGGCGTTACCTGTTGTGGATGAGTCAGGTGGGTACAAAATGTGGAAAGGGAAATGCTGCTGAGCCCTGGACTCATGCTGGGGCAGAGGGGAAAACACAAGAAAGAGTGAAAAAAAATCATTTAAAAGGCATGGGGGAAGAAAGGGAATATAAAGAAATACTTACGCAAAATGTGGGTTGATGGGCTTAGAAGAAGTTCATTTTTTGATAGGTTGTTTGGGGTTTTTTTTAGTCTTTCCTTCTTGACCTGTCATTTCTTTCTGTGTAACTATAAGAGATGAAAGCAGGAAGCAAGAAAACTGATAATGTATTTTAAGCACTTTGTTAACTTTAGTTTTTCTTTTCTTTTTAGGAAAAGTTGTAGATATTTATTCCAAATTTGATGTAATAGTAAGTATATCTCTTAAATTCTATTAAATATTTTATATGTAGTAAGCATTTGCAAATTAATTTGTTAATATGACAGTTTTATTTTGTCCCTTTGGCTGTAGTTAACAAACGGAATGAAAGAGCTCCAATTCACCCTGCACAGCTTTTTTTTTTTACTACTTTTATTTAAATTATCCTTAGTGATACTATTTGCACACAGACTTTTACTGCTCTAGATGTTACCCAAAATAAGATCTGGCTGGGCATAATCCAGAGGAGGGGATCAAACTGGTGAAAAGGCTGGAAGGAATATCCTGTGAGGAATATCTGAGGACTCTGGGTTTGTCTGGTGTGGAGAAAAGGAGGCCAGGGGGTGATGGGCTCATTGCTCTTGAGGCTTCCTGAGAGGAGGAGAAGTGGAGAATAAGGTGCTGAGCTCTTCTCCCTGAGATCCAGTGACAGGACATGTGGGAATGGTGCAAAGCCACACTGCAGGGGTTCAGGTGGGGCTTGAGGAAGCATTTCTTTGCCAAGAGCTGGTTGAACACTGAACAGGCTTCCCAGAGAGGTGGTCGATGCCCCAAGCCTGTCAGTGCTCAGGAGACACTTGGGCAGTGCCCTTAGTGAAATACCTCAGCTTTTGCTCCTCCCTGGAGTGTCAGGCACTTGGACCAGGTGATCACTGTAGGTCCCTTACAGCTGACCTGTTCTGTTCTTGTTGGTTTCTATTTTTGAGTGAGGACTTCCTTTTTCCAGCTGCTGCCACTCCAGTCTGCTCTCAGAGAGAATGCAGATTTCTCCTTGCAGTCAGAATACTTTGTACAGCTTGACATTCTCAGTGATGTAAAAACTACTTGGCCCATTCTTTTGTGGCTCTGACTCCAGAGTCTTGCATCTGTATTCCTTCTGCTTTAGATCTAATCCAGGACACTGTTTCTAGATTTCCCTCAAGATTCCAGTTGCTTATTCAGATTCATGCCATGATTTACCAGCCTCTGAGAGCAAGGGCTCCTCTATTCTCATGGCTTTCAGAAACTTGAAAAATATAAATCCTTTTTTATCCCTGTCCCCTCCCAGCTGTGTGGACCTGCTTTCTAATTGCAGCATCTGTCTACATTATTTTCTGGAGATTTCACTGCCTGGGTTGCCACCAACCAGCTGCACTAATGAAGAATCCAGATGTGTGAAACACTGCCTAGAAGGCCTTCAGTAAAATGGAGAGTAGTCCCAAGTGGAAATACTTTTAGCTTATAAATATCTCTAGCTGCAAACATTGTTCTTAATACTGAAAATTCTGTGATGTCACTGCTCTTGCCTGTCATTTCTGGGCATTTGTCTTTGTTATTTGGGATTCTCAACTGTGTAAGATCTGTTCTGCCATAAAAGCTTGTCAGGGAGTAGGCAGTAGCTGTAGAGAGAATGACCTGATGTATCAAAGACAATAAAATTTCACAGTTGGTGGAATCAGTGTTTCAGTTTATTTTGTAACTGTGTTAGATTTTGAGGCAGGACATGTTTCCTTCATTTCCCATTTTTCTTCAGAAAGACACCAAAAGGATGAGGGCTCCTTCTGTTTTTCACTTCTTTTCTCATTTTAAGTGGTGAGGCAACAAATAGGATTTTTAGAGATGGTGGATCATTTATCTGGCAAAAAATATGCATTGGGAACTGGATAAAATCCCCACACCTTAAAGATACAATTTTTAGGATATAATTGTTTGCACCCAGCTAACATGGGAAAGAGTTAGGGCATCTATTGATTACTTGGGATTTTCTTCACATGTCCTAGTTTGCTTATTAAGTTGGGGTAAAAAGATTCTATTCTTAAAAGGTAATCACCTCTGAGCTTCCAGATTTCATCAGGCTGCTTCAACCTCATCTTCAGCTTTAAAAGGAGGAAAAAAAAAATGTGATCTGAAGTGTATGATCTGATCCTCCAATAAACATAGAATTTCCAAAGTGGTGATTTTTAACTTTTAACCATGTAGTTAATATCCTTGTTTGGTGGTTGAAGCTATGCCTGTGTATGCAGCTGGCTGAGTTGATAGATTTCTTTCATGTTAAGAGTTCTGTATTAATCTTCAGGTTCTTGACTGGGAAAACCTGGGAATGCAGTGGTGTATAGGAATACCTTTATATTGCACCAGTTATTGTGTGTAGGTTGACTTGAGTTTGCAGAGGCTTTTTATCTCCTCTCAATATCCTCCATTAGGACTTGGTTAAATTAATTAACTAAAATTGTTTTTATCTTTATGATCATCTCAAACCTGTCTTGTCACGTTTGGTGTAATTCAATCAAAAAACCTGACCTGAGTATCTTCAAGCCAAAAATTAATTTAATTTTATTGCTTGGGCCCGTGCTTTCATTTAAAAGCTTTGTCTTTGTTCTTCCTTCAGTCCTCAGCAGCAAAATCAGTAGGGCCAGGGTGTGCCAACACTGCTAAAATACCACCATGGTCTCACCTACAGAAAGCTTTTGCAGGTCTGGACAGAGTCCTCTCACTGCAGGCATGATCCTGTTCTTAGAATGAAAGTGAAAAATGTCAGCTTTCAAATTCTTTTAATCTCTTCCTTTTAATGATGGGGATGGGATTTCATTGTTATTATTCTTATAATACTTATTAAAATACACCCAGACACACAAGTTGTCATCGAATGACAGCACCAGCTGAGTCCAGGAGAGGGAGTTTGAGCCCACAGATCAGAAAGGTGAAGAATTAATTTGCTCTCCACTTGGCTCTCAGCCACCATCATCTGCTCTGTGGGTGGTGTTCAGAACAGTTGGTGTCTTCCCCTGCCCCATGAAAAACAAACAACAGGAAAATTGTTTATTCTGTGTGGTGTGAAATCTGAAGAGCTTCACCTTTACATTTGCTGCTCATGGCAAAAGCAGGATGAGTGACACCAAGCCAAAGATGAGATACAAAGTAAGATTTTCACTGGCCTAATGCATATCCCCAGTTTTATCAATTAACCCAGAGTGTCAGATGGTGTTTAGCATCATTGTGCTTGACAGTTCCCAGAATCTGAAGCTGAAGAGCATCTGCTTTGTTTAATATGTTACTTGGAATGGACTCAGCTTAGACCAGAAATGCCTATCTGCTTGATGCCAAAATATTTGCTTTATTGAGTACTTTCTTACTAAGTCCTGAGCTGTCTGATGTGGCCTGGGTTTGTTTTTTTTGCAGAATCTTGCTGCTGAAAAAACATATAATAACTTAGATATCACGGTGACACAAGCCCTACAGCACCGCTCTCAGTATTTTGAAGGTGTTGTAAAGTGTAGTATGCTGGAAACACTGGAGACCATTGTGGATAGAATAGTGAAGGCTGAGGTGAGTCCCTGCATAAGAAGTTGCAATTTATGTTATGGAACTGATAAACAGTACAAATTTATCCTCTTTAAGTTGTTTTGATTACTTGGTGAAAGTATTTTTGAGTAATTATGTGTGTTAGGTCTTAGTCTGCTCTATAGACTTAGGATTCAGATGCTTACAGGTATGTGCAAAATATCTTACAGTATACCTGTAATAATATTCAGTTATTTGCATTTCTGTTTTATGACATTAACTAAACTGAATTCAAAGCTTTCCCAAGTTTCTTCCAAGCCTGTCATAAGTTTTGCAAACAAATAATTTGTTAAACTCCAGCGTATAGCTTGGCTCACAAAATTTATTGGGTGCAACTTGTTTTGATGCATGATGGAATCCTGCACTGCTCTCACAGAAATGCAGTGAAACTGGGCTATACAGTAAATTCTTGTGAAGAAGCCTTCACTAACTGCTCTTGTAAATTTTTTATCTGTGTGCTGTTCATTCTTTTGGTGCTGTTTATCTTGTTTGTTAGTACTGGGAGCTTCCTTACACACAGAGGTGAATGAGTTTGTAGGTCTTCCTCCCCTGTAAGGCTTCTCTGCAGAAGAAAATCAATATTCCCAATGTCAGTATTCTCTGAGGTGTGATCAGCTCCATTTAGATGCTTTAATTTAATCAATTACAAGATTTATTTATTTTTTAGGGTTGTAACCAGGCATATACTTGATATGAGGAAAACTTCAACATTGTCAGCAAGCCCTTAGAACCTCATTGGGCAATTTCTGCTTGTCACTTTCTGCATTTGCTTGAGCTTCCTCCTGAATGGAATAATTTTAGCATTTCTGATACACAGATTTCAAACTTGGATTATTTTATTACTATCTTAAGAAGCTTTAGACATTTGGGTTTTAAGAACAACTCCTACCCTCTCGTTCAGTCTAAACAGAGTGAGATTACATGTAAAAATGAGTCAGTCAAAACTACTACCAAGTTATTTTTAGCTGCCAGACAACTGCTTGATCTTACAAGCAATTAAACAAATGAAACATTGTCCATTTTTCTTGAATTCATTACACTGAGAGAGGAATAAAATAATTAAATTTGTGCATATGCAGAAACTAATTTAAAAATTAAAATTATTAAATATGTGCATATGAAAAAATCTGTTTAAAATATCACCAGCATAGTTATATCAAAAATAAAATACTTTCTCTCAACTTCATAGTGAAAAGAGATAATTCATTTGGGTAAAAATTAACATGTTCAGGCTCTGAACTTTGGACAGACACTTTCCTGGTTCTGCAGTGGCTTTTCACAGCTTGCTCTGGCCAATAAGCCTCAGGATACAGGAGCATCCACCTAATTTCCCTACAGTTAGGACAAAAGTTTTGTGGTGTAAAATGTTCCATAGAAGAGGTTTGTAAAGATAAGATCATTATTTGAAAATACCATCTTACTGTTGATAAATCATTCTTCCAAGTTATGTCCTTGTGTTTATTTGCATAGATAAATTGAATCATTTTTCTGTCTTAAACAGTCTGTTTAAAACAAACTGTTTTAAAGCCAATCTGGCACTTGCTTTCCATTGTGTAGCCCTGTGAGAAAAATGAAGTTTAAACCAACTCAGAGATGTCAAAATACAAGAAGTTTTAGTGTTGTGCCTCTCCGCTGAGGAAATTAGCAAGTATTTTTCAGAGAGAATCCTCATTTTATTACTGTATCTAATTTTTTGGAGACCAAAGGCTGAGCTGGGCAGAGGCTGTAACTTGGGGAAAAGTTTGATGTGAGTGCCACATTTTGAGAGCAGGAGTATTTTCAAGACCTAGATCTCGACTTACCTGTCAGTTCCTATCAGATCCTGTTGCCATGTCAGATAGCTGTGTGCTTTTTAAACATGCACTGTTTTCATTTATGTAGGGCAAGCTCGTTTGTGTTACTGAGAGAATTGCTATTCCTGACAACTTGAACCATTTTGAGTTGTTTTTTCCTACTTGTCTTCATAGTGCTTTACTTTAGGGGTTTTGTTTGTTTCTTTCTTTGTTTTTCTTTGCTTTGTCTACTTTAAATGGGGTAAATAAATCTCAGACTCTTCTCCCTGCTGGCAGGTTCATCGTTTGGTGGTAGTGAATGAAGCTGATAGCATTGTGGGTATCATCTCCCTTTCTGACATCCTACAAGCTCTGGTACTCACACCTGCAGGTAAGGATGTGCCCTCAGGGCCCTGCCATGGGGCACTGCTGGTTTCAGTTATTTCACACTGATAAATGCTTGATTTCCAGTTTTTGTAACTGATTGTAGTTCTTAAATACACCAGTCATTTCAGGGAAAAGGTGAGAGAATATTAATTGTCAGTCTCCTGTTCACTGAGGAGGGCATGCAGAAGCTTCATGAATGTCCCTGCTGTTCATATATCTTTTCTAGGGGAAAAAAAAGGTCTTGATTAAAGTGGATGAAGCTGAATGTATAGAGAACATCTACAATAGGGAACCTTCCTCACCTTCTGAGTTTCTGTACTCTGGCCAAGTGTGGTCACAGCTGTGTTTTCCACTAAGAAATGGCTTCTTGGAGCCTTGCTGTTGTCCAGCTGTGCTTGGCTGGCACAACCTAAGGCAGAGCTGACACCTCAGCCCACCAGAACTCTTCCAGAGTAAAACTCTCTTGTGATCAGGTTAAATCTCTAGTGATCAATCTAAACGTGATCAGGTTCCTTTTAACAAGAGTATCCAGCAATAGGTTTATTTCTGCTACTTTTATCTTGCTTGTGGGGGGTTGGTTTGGCTGGGCTTTGTTTGGTTTTGGTTTTAAGTTTTGCCTGAGTTCTTAACCAGCTTTATGCTCTTAATTGTAACTTCACTTTGACCTCATAAATTACTTCAGTGTCACAAGAACTAAAGCAAAGCTCTGTTTTGGTTCTGTGAGGAAGGCAAAACGTCTTGAGGATTATTACCATTTTGTCTCAAAAAAAAGAAAAATCAGAAAAATAGAGCCAGATACATCCTTAAAAAAAAAAAAAAAGTCTGTACATGAGCCTGACAG